>CAKNWU010046535.1:0-10262 GCA_932072015.1 Andricus quercustozae
GCTTACTGCCAAGAGGTGAATGGAGAACAATTCGAGCACTTAAAATAAGATGTTGTGCTGATTAATGCTAATAATCAAATGTGAGACATCGACGTTTTTTGTAAACACCTCAGCCGCAGTAGTACAGATTGGACCCACACAATACCTGGGTCACGCCTAATAACCTTCAGCTGAAATTCAAGGGTATCCTTGACCCATGTCCTGAGTTTATGTTTGGACGCAAAATTTCCCGCTCTTTCGATTGCCGTTGTCAAAAATAGGGGTTTCCAATTAAAAAAACAAAATTGACCTCGAAATGACCTTGAATAGCCTTGGAGGTTAAGATCAAGGTCAAATTCAAGGTCACCGTTGGATTCCTCGTTAAAAGTTACTCCAATAATGACTTTGAAGTTTTTCGTAAACATCTGAGCCGCAGCAGTACAGATTGGACCCGCCCCATACCTGGGTCAAGCTTAATAACCTTCAGCTGAATTTCAAGGTCACCCTTGACCCACGACCGGAGTTCATTTTTGGACGTAAAATTTCCCGCTCTTTCCATTGCCTATGTCCAAAATAGGGGTTCCCACTTAAACAAACAAAGTTGACCTTGAAACACCGTGAAGGTCAAGCTCAAGGTCAAATTCAAGGTCACTACTGGATTCCTTGTTAAAAGTTACTTCAAGAATGACCTTGACCTTTTTGAAAAATATTTTAGCTAGAATATTATTTAGGTGTTTCGTTAGTTTTTAGGCACCCTGTATATAATTAAGTTTGTCATAAGGACAACTGCAGGATTTCGCTGGGAGCAGGTGCTATTCTGAAAAATTGCACAAACTCCCAGCGAAATCGCGGTAAAATTTCAGCTGTAACAACGTCTCACGACCGTGAGATAGGTGGTTACAGTTTGCAACGAATTCAAGACAATGATCCGGCAAAAGTCTCGGGCATTCTGAGGACACGGAGTGAACCAAGGACATTTCCCCGCAAGTGTCTGAGCATTTTCTTGACACGCAGGGATGCTTTTCAGGTTATTAACCAGTGAAACCTTGGCACCTCCAAGAGCGCCGATGATCAAGACGATTAGCTTAACAGAATATTCCGGTTATGACCGTCGGAACTCCCTTATAAGGTCTTTATACCTCTCTTTCTTTTCATTCTCCTTGGCTATGATGTTTTTGTCAGCTGGTGCTGAAAATTCGATAATTAACATGGTTCGTTTCTCGAAGTCAAGAAGAACCAGGTCAAACCTCGAGTGCGCGACAGAAACAGTTGTCGAGAATATGAAGTTTCAGTAGATGCGGCACTTCTCATTTTCGACAATTGACTCTATCTCCCTAGGAGCGTTTAGCGGAGCGGTATGTGCGCTAATGTCGTAAGAGCAACAGTGCAACTGGTGAAAGACGTCTCTACTTGACTTACTTATATATGAGAAATATAGAAATTTGCATTAGAAAGTTGTTGCTTTTAGTAAATAACTTTTCTGTATCTGCATTTGTCACGGTCTGTAAAATAAAATATCGCTTAAGGGTGTTGGTTCAATCCAACTTGGAATTTTTTTTATAGGTACGTCACTGACTCAATATATAATTTTTCTCAAGTATTTGAGAACTAAAAAAAGAAAACTTGTCAAATATTTTGGATTTTGCGAGATCCTCGGATCAATGCAATGTATAGAAATTAAGTCTTTTGCTGAGGCAATCATTATTTTCAATGAAGTGATAAATTTTTCGAAAGGGAGCAATCTGCAGATAGCATAAGACAGTATTTGAATGGCGAGAACTGTTTGCAAATTTATTTTTTTACTCACAACTCTGACATCACAGATGCAATCGCTGGAGCTGTCTTGTATTCGAAGACCTACGACTTGATGATGGTGAACATAGATTTTGCGAAATACGTCGCGAAATGGAGACAAGTGGGTACAAATTTGAGATTTCCTGTGTGTGTGAAGACCATAAGACTAGTTGTAAGCAGCAAAGCAAACACGCATTCAGACCACCTGTCAAAATCGTAAGCCGAATCTCCGATCCTCTGAAGTACGAAATCAGTAATGCCAACATGGGCGCCGTTTGCTACTGCGCTTGCGTTCGGGCCGCTCACTGGTTGGCCGTAGTCGACGCGCAATTCAAAATTGGATCTTTTGAGAATACATAAACAATATTAAAAACATTATAAGAAATTATTTTGAATTACTTTTTCAACAAATTTCTTCTGAAAATAAATGTTTTGTGAAATATAAGTTATTCTTTGGAAGTCAAAGAAAATAAACTGTTAATATGTTACTGTCAAGAATTGTTTTTAATTCCAATTTTGAATTGCATCACTGGTCCGAAACACACATTGAAACTCACGAAATCGGGACGCCCTTCCTTATCGACCGCGAATCCAGGCTTCTAGTCTCAGCGGCAGCTTTGAATTGAGAAATAAAAATAAAAACTGTGAATAAAATTGACTACAAAATATTCAAATAGTTTTTGCAGACAGCATCTGCAAATGTACTAATTTTATGGATAATCTAATTTATGATTGTATGTAAATTTGTAAATTTATTCAGTGCGAAATTATAATTTGAAAATATTAAAATTATAATTTTAAAATGATACATTTATCAAGCCATCCACCAATACATTCAAAAACCATCAATTTCGAATTCTGAAATTTCCAAATGAGGCCCTCTGCAAATTTATTGTTAAATTCCAAGTTTATCAAGTTGCCCAAGTATAAATTGCGATATTGTAAAATTTTTCACATTGATAATTCCAATATTACAAAACTGGTAAGTCTTCACTTTCATTTATGCATTATAAATTTCGCAGTTCGCACAGCAATAAATTTCACTACTACCACAAATTTCTAGTTCTGATATTTCAAAACTGGGCTTCGCTGAAAATCTATTTATGAATTCTAATTTTATCAATTCGCCAAACTATAATATACGATATTATCCTATGTGAACGTCCGCGGAGAAAGGGACCTAACGCAAGAAAGGGATAAATTTTTTTATTTATAAAGAAAAGTGCACACTTGGCACTTTTGTATTGTTGGAATTATGAATGTGGAAAATTTTGTAATATCGTCATTTATAGTTGGGCGACTTGATAAACTTGGAATTTATAAATAAATTTGCAGAGGGCCTAATTTGGAAATTTCCAGAATTCGAGATTGATAGTTTAGAAATTTATTGCAGTTCGCCAGGCAATACATTTCAAAACTACCACAAATTTCTAGTTCTGATATTTCAAAATGTGGCCCTCTGCAAATTTATTTATAAATTTCAAGTTTATCAAGTCGCCCAACTATAAATAAAAAATGTATCCCTTTCTTGCGTTAGGTCCCTTTCTTCGCGGACCGTCACATAGGGTAATATCGAATATTACAGTTTGGCGAATTGATAAAATTAGAATTCATAAATAGATTTGCAGCGAAGCCCAGTTTTGTAATATCAGAACTAGAAATTTGTGGTAGTTTTAAAATGTATTGCTTGGCGAACTGCGAAATTTATAATGTATAAAGGAGAGTGAAGACTTACCAGTTTTTTAATATTGGAATTATCAATGTGGAAAATTTTGCAATATCGCAATTTATACTTGGACAACTTGATAAACTTGGAATTTATCCATAAATTTGCAGAGCCCCTCATTTGCAAATTTCAGAATTCGAAATTGATGGTTTTTGAATTTATTGCTGGATGACTTGATAAATTTATAATTTCAAAACTATAATTTTAATATTTTCAAATTATAATTTCAAACTGAATAAATTTACAAATTTACATACAATCATAAATTGGATTATCCATAAAATTAGTGCATTTGCAGATGCTGGCTGCAAATACTACTTGAATATTTTGTAGTCAATTTTATTCACATTTTTTATTTTTATTTCTCAATTCAAAGCTGCCGCTGAGACTCGAAGCCTGGATTCGCGGTCGATAAGGAAGGGTGTCCCGATTTCGCGAGTGTCAATGTGTGTTTCGGTCCAGTGATGCAATTCAAAATTGGAATTAAAAACAATTTTTGTAATTGAAAAATGCACAAGAATGTATATAAAATGTACAACTTCTGATTTTAGACAAGAAACAAATTTATAAAACATATATTAACAGTTTACTTCCTTTGACTGCCAAAGAATAACTTATATTTCACAAAACATTTAATTTCAGAAGAAATTTGTTGAAAAAGTAATTCAAAATAATTTTTTATACTGTTTTTAATATTTTTTATGTATTCTCAAACGATCCAATTTTGAATGTCACGCCAACTACGGCCAACAAGTGCGCGGCTCGAACGCAAGCGCAGTAGCAAAAGGCGCCCACGTTGGCATTACTGATTTCTTACTTCAGAGCATCGGAGATTCGGAGTACGATTTTGATAGGTGGTCTGAATGCGTGTTTGCTTTGCTGCTTACAACTACAGTCTTATGGTCTTCACACACACAGGAAATCTCAAATTTGTACCCACTTCTCTCCATTTCGCCACGTACTTCGCAAAATCTATGTTCACCATCATCAAGTCGTGGGTCTTCGAATGCGTGATAGCTCCTGAGAATGCTTCGGTGATGTAAGAATTGTGAGTAAAGAAATAAATTTGCGAACGGTTCTCGCCGTTTAAATGCTGTCTTCTGCTATCTGCAGATTGCTCCCTTTCGAAAAATTTATAATTTCATTAAAAATAATAATTGACTCAGCAAAAGGCTTAATTTCTATACGTTTCATTGATCCGAGGATCTCGCAAAACCCAAAATATTTGTTAAGTTTTCTTTCTTTCGTTCTCAAATACTTGAGAAAAATTATATATTGAGTCAGTGACGTACCTATAAAAAAAATTCCAAGTTGGATTGAACCAACACCCTTAAAAACTAATTTTAAAAATATTACATGCACGCACACACAAACACACACACGCTGAAGCGATTTTATGCAGAATTGAAAACTGTGACGTTCGTAACAGTAAGTAACGGTCCCGATGACAATTGTCAAATTCTGGAAAAACTGCATAACTCAAAAAATATACCTCAGCAATATCTAAGGTATACCCCTTTCAGGGGCAGTGGGGCGT
Organism: Andricus quercustozae; assembly: GCA_932072015.1. Taxonomy (NCBI): domain Eukaryota; kingdom Metazoa; phylum Arthropoda; class Insecta; order Hymenoptera; family Cynipidae; genus Andricus; species Andricus quercustozae. The sequence goes on from CAKNWU010046535.1 coordinate 5,037, forward strand.
ATACGTCCCACTTGTTCTTTCGCAGCTTTTCAAGCATTTCTGACACAGTTCACCTTGTTTAGTGCACAAGTATTTGATTTTAGACTCTTGAGGGTTCAAGTAAAGTAATTATCATGAAAAACCTTGTAAAATTGTTAATTAAAAATTTGTTATAAATAATTGAAATCGAGAAAAGTCAACTTTTTTCGAATGAAATTGGCTGTCTATAAAGTACTAGTCCTATAGCTGTGACAATTTTTTTCCAATTAGATTTTGGGTAGGCAAGTTTTTTTTGTTTCATTTTTTGAATTCATAAAAAATTACGATTTTTGACGAATTTTCGGCATAAATGCATATAATATACCGTATTTGTGATCGATTATCAAATCGTAAAAAAAATGTTTTTCGGGCCACTGATTGAGAATATAATTTCAAAATTGCAAAATTCAAAATGGCGAATTTAAAATGGCGGTTATATTAGTTCAAATTCACCATTTTTGGCATTTGCTATGAAATTAAGTGTATGGGGGTTTTTGAGGTCGCTGATCACAAATCTGATGACGGAACTGCAAAATTGAAGAGGGCGGATTCGATACAGCCTGCATTATAGTCACATAGTCGTCATGTTGGATCCGCCATTTTTTATTTTGCAATTCTGATGCCAGAATCGTGATCAGCGACCCCGAAAACCCCTAAATTACCATTAATAGGAAGAATTAGTTTAAAAGAAAAATGTGCCCCTGAAAGGGATACTGGATGTAACTGGATCCATTGCGCAGTAGATTCGTATGGCACCTAAGGCTACGCAGGAGTTTTTTCTGTTCTCCCAGAATGCCGCCTTCCGTATATATATATATATATATATATATATATATATATATATACTGTATTACAAAAAATTGTAATAAAACTTTCCGAGGAACCTTCTTGAAATATTCCCTGAATATTGTAGGCTAGCTTTCAGGAACCTTCTTATGGCAATCCCTTATAAAAAATAAGTATTGGATCTAATACTTTTTTCGCGAATAAGTATTGAAAATCCAGTTCGTTTTCGCGAAAAAGTACTAGATCCTATACTTACCAATACTTCTTTTTTATGAGGGATGTTCCCTCAATCTTACATAGCAATGTTGCCCCTTGACTACCTTTCGGTGTCATTAACTCATTGTGGTCAAAGACAGTTAAATAGCATCCTATGGTTCTAGGATCACGATTTATTCGTGAAAACACTACAAAATAAAAAATAAATAAAAGGGGAAAATTTCTAATTTCCTTACAAAAAGAAACTACAGAAAAATAATTATTAAAAAAATTTAACTGGTCATTCCTAATAATTTTCCCGAATTATGCTAATTTTTATTTTCCTGCAGTTTCCTTTCGCAATTAGGGTTGATTCGAGATATATCGAGATGAAATTATAAAACTTATTAATTTAAGGAAGTTGCCTATTTTTTTTATTATAGCATATAGTCATCAAAACAAAATCAAAAGTTTCAGAAGTACTTACCAGGCATACTAGCATTTATTCTATCTGGCAGAAACGAAAATTGGTGTCAATTGCAATGAAGTCCAGGAACATTTTTTACACTCTAATTAAACGTGTTTTTAAAAAACAAGTTCGACCTGTCGGTGATCGTTGCTGCAAGAATTTGGATTCTCATTCTGCCTCAAAAAATGTGGAAAAAGGAATGTCAACGATACAAAGATCATATGAAACGGTAGCTTCTTCTAGCACTGTTCGTGAGATGCCTGTAGATCCAGTAAATTCTTTTGTGGGGATGATTCGATTTATGTTTGTATCTCGTTTGGGAACAAGACTTCACGAATATGTTGATCAACGACATAAAGATCTGGGACCCATATACAGGAGTTATGCAGGTTCCACCTCAGCAGTATTCATCAAGTCTCCTGAGGAATATCGCAAGATTTTCGTCCAGTTAGAAGGGCCAACACCAAAACACTTTATACCAGAAGCATGGATTATTTACAATAATGAACATTCCAAAGTTTCCCGTGGTCTCTTTTTCATGTACGAAATTTTTTGCTTTAATCACTTCTTTTCAACATATAAAGGCGTTTCTACAGAAAGTGTTATTTTTTCTGATATAAACTACCAACTGCTGTGCGAAATTCACGTGGAATTTGTCAGAATCCGTCCGAATTTCGGAGCATTCCGCGCGAATTTCCACGCAAATTATTATCACCTGGGAGTGGTGCAAATTTATAAACTACTGTCCATAATAAAAGACAGTTCTACCTCGTGGGCTCAACAATTTGAGAGCATCTTTAAGACATTTCTACGAGATAGTTACGATGATATATCAGTAATATTGTATATGTAATATATGTGTCAGTTTTTTCAAGATTTCTTTAGGATGCCATGCGATGTCACCAAGCCATCTGAAAGACTTGGACATAAATATTATCGTAACGATGTCGTTCTAATGTCACAAATAGGTCGTCAAACTACAAAAGTAGTTGAAATCTAACTTATCGATAGAAATAAAAGCAAATAGAAAACAATAGAAAATAATTAAAGAATTTTAGATTTCAACGAAAAAATTAACATTATTCTGCCTTCTTAATTCTTCTAAATGCATCTCAATTCATTTAAACGAATCGAAAAACAAAATTCAAGCGAATTCGAATACGCTAAATCTCCCCCAATCAGTTTGGGTTTACTGATTACTCTCTTGCGTATTGAAGCCTGATGAAAAATTTGGTAGAATACAAAAATGTCTTTTTAGATTCACATTCGAAGATATGTAATTCTTTGCTATAGAAGCCTTTTTTATCGGATAGATTCTTATAACATTCAGCCCAAATGAATCTGATACTATTATGAAACCAAATTAAATTTCTTTTTTATCCGTGCACCCAATCCGAATGAAACCGAAACAAGTTCTCAATCCTTGTCAATATGCGTATCAACACCAATTTCAACCCTTGTTGATCCGTGCCTATAATCCGAATGAATTCGAGAAACTTTCAATTCTTTTTAATTCCGTGCACCCAATCAACTGGTGGCGGCAACGGCCTGCGGGATCGCCGTGCGATGGCAAAAACAAACTGTACATTCCACGAGCCGCCCCGGTAAGAAGGTGTGTATTGAATTCAATTAATTTGCGTACAATTAATATCGAAGGATTTCAAAAGTTTTTAATACCTAATAAATCCCGTTTTCAAATATGCTTTTTAATTCCTTTAATCATGAAAGCGTTGTGTCCCATTTCAATCGCATTTTTAATGTGACAAATATTTCAAAGAAACAGTGTATATTTTTTAATGATGATTGGACGATGAAAACTGAAGTCAATTTAATACAGTTTAATTCCGTAAGGCAAACTCGAAAAGTGAAGTCAATTTATATCTCTCTGGCCTTGATGATTTATAGCAAATCAATTCTATTGAGTTTCATCATGCGCTCACGACAGTTGGCGTCACCTTAATGCCAACTGTCGATTATAAATTTCGAGCAAATGAATTTTATTTTATTTCCCACAGAGAACTCGGAAGCTTAAGTCAATTGAATTACTTTTCCAGAGTTAAGATCTGGAGAAAACCAAGTCACTAAGCTCCCTGCACATGATTTCTTGTTTATAAAATATATCACAATTTGCACATCGGGAAATTTGAATTTAGCGTGTGGCGAATTTGGTTGTTTTTTACCATAATAAAAAGCGCGAGTGAAATCATGTTTTGCAACACATGGCGCTGTAATCTAAAGGTTATGGAAAATCACGCACGAGCTGAAGCAAGTCAAGTGTAGTCTCTCGAGTAGTGGGATGCCAAACAGGCCGAGACGTGAACATAACCTCAAAAATGGCGTCAAAGACTTACTCTGTGAAAGCCCTGGTGGAAGTTTCGGAATCAAAATGATTCCGTCTGAAACCTGTCTGATTCCTTCCGAGCCCGGCTTCGATTCCTTTGAATTAGAACTAAAGGGCCTACGACAAAGCCACCGAAAGCGTCCTCGGGTGGCGGATAGAGGATCCCTGTACCAAGGGTTTCTGCTGAATGTGGTTACAATAATTAATAAGCAGTCGCGAAAAATTGTCCAGGGACATTCCCGAAGGGATAAACCCTAAGCGGAGGCGTAACAACCGTGCCGAAAGCTGAATGGCACCTGGGTGAGGTGTCTTAAACGGTGACTCTGGGCTACCGGGCGACCTCTCAGAGTATGCAGCCTTATCCTTGACCGCGGGCTCTACAAGGATGGACGAACCCTTCCCCTAGCTGCTCGTTGGAACAACAATGACACCACCAAAACACCCAAAAGTTGTAGATGCGGTTCAAAATGATCGATCGCGCAGAGCACCCGACAATGGGTCGGCGAACAATGCCGATAATCCTAGAGTTCGGGGTGCTGAAAATAATTTAGATGGAAACACGACGACGAACCGGCGAAACGCCCACATTGAGTGGACGATTCAACTCAAGGATGACTTGCTCGACTGCTACGATGCCAGCATTATCCCTGTTCACCGAGGCTTTATGGCGTGTATGCATACTCTGTTTTGCCAAAAACACCCAGAGCTTCAGCACGTTTTGATTCAATCGTTGCGAAATCAACGTGCCTACATCTGGAAAAATGGATATGTACGCAGAGCGATTCCCCAACCGCTGCTTGATCAAGCTGCAGCCGAAGATGAGTAAGCGACATTAAGACCAACCGCGGAAAGCAGGTACCTTCTGAGAGGTGATCACGATTTCAGGACAAGAAGGAACATTAACATACAAGTTCCTCCTAAGCCCCAGGATCTGGCTGAAATGGATGCCTATCTTCGTGGAGAAATCTCGCAAGAGTCCGACCTCTGGACCATCAGTTGCTCAGTTTATGGTGCTACGAGAGCTTTGGCTGATTCAAATCGAAGGCTCAAACCGACGATGGATCAAAAGACAAAAAAACGTTAGCAATCAACTGAACAAGAAGATTGGATGGGCAATACAGAATGCGTCCCATGTTCAATGTGTAATTGACTACATAACATCTGGTAGACTGTTCACGGATAGGGTTCGAAAGTTCGCCCAAGAACTGAGGATCTTGAATCAAACACTGAACAAGTCAAACCTGCTGACAATCAAGCAGCATATTGTTGACAAAATACGGCTGTTATCTGACGCAAGGAGGAGAATACAGAAGAGGGAAAGGTGGATCAGGGAGTATCAAAAGTTTTTCGCTGACCCATCTCGCCTATTGAGTGATCACCCTGTTTTTGTCAAAAATCCACCCAAACCCAACGAGGT
>CAKNWU010046611.1:0-18105 GCA_932072015.1 Andricus quercustozae
CCCCCCGCCCCCCCCCCACCCCCCCCCCCCCCCCCCCCCCCCGGGCCGCGCCCAAACAGATTTTCATATAAAAATTACCCGTTTTTTTATAAATATAATTTTAAAAAATGTATAAGCACGTATCTTTCAACTTTTTTAGGTCAAGAAGAACACATATTCCAAGTTTTATGCCTTCTTAATAATTTGAGCTTATGTTTGATGTACCGCAGCTACTAAATTTCCTTTTTCTTTTCTAGCTATTTCATCCTAGGAATTTAAATATTATTTTTCAGTTTAAACATATTTTTATTATTCCTCGCCTAGATTAAAATTTAGAATTATTTACAGTAATTTTACCTTGAAACATAATTACTTTCAAATTAATCTTATTAACTTTCAAGACTTTTTTCTAAGCATTTAAACAACTCATTACAGATGATGAAAGTAAATGAAGTTTTTAAGAAACAGTTGCTGTTTTATAATATAGTGTCACTTTTTGTAAAATTTATTATACTTGTTACATAATGAATATTGAAAAGTTGATCGACTTACAGTATATTATTTATAAACTTTGGAATACAATAAGTTTCTTGATGAATAAAATTAGCACAATATTTCAAGATTTTATTTTAACAAGAACGAAAAATTTTAACAAAAAATCGGTAAAGAATTCCTTTTTATTCAACTGACTCACTTTTACGGAATTTCTTTATTTCCTGTTTTATCATTCAGAGGAATCCTGTCTCTTGAAACAGAAGAATTATCTCCACAATTCTTTTCCGAGATACTCAATACCTCTCAGATTATGTAATATACATATATATAAGCATTTTTTACAATATTCGTCCTCCTCTTATTACAAACTAACTAAAAAATATCGAATATAGAGTAGAAATTTCCCAATTGAACCCACGATTTTTGAAGAGAAAAAGAAAATTAAAAATAAGTATAGGAAAATAATCTACTCATAAGTATTAAGTCACGTTATAACATGTTTTCAGAAAAATGCGTTTGCTTATTTACAATGTGCGATTGAACAATTATCGTTTAATGTAGAAATTGAGATTGTTCAAATAGCACGACGTTGAGAATGATATTGTTAATTTGATTCATTTTTCACCATCCCCTAAAATTTGCATCAATTTTTCATAAATAGTTTACGACAGAATAATTTGTTAATCAAACGATGCAAAAATCTACAGTCGCACATTGCAAATAAACAAATTCATTTTTCTCAAAATTTGTTATAAGATGTCTTAATACCAATGAGTAGATTATTTTCCAATACTTATTTTTCATTTTCCTTTTAATGTCAACAATCGTAGGATCACTCGGGAAATTTCTACTCTATAACCAAGTTAAAGAAATTAACGCGAATTTGAATGAAATCAATTTTTAAATGTGTAAATAACTCGAATTATCGTGAAAATTATATTGAAGGGAAAACTTTAATTTGAATATTGAAAAATATTTGTTATTATTCTTTTAAAAAGTTACATACAAAATCAATAAATTTTAAAAATGCCCTCGAATTTTCCGATAATTTGTGAAATTTAGAGAATTTGATTGAAATCTCTGAAATTTTTTGAAATATTATATACTTTCAATATTTATTGAACAATTCAATTTATATGTGAATATTATTTTTCATATTGAATTATATATTATTTATGTAACAGAAAGTGATTAAAAACTTTTTCAGGTATATTATATACACTTTTTGCAATTGTACAGTAAGATTATCCTTTAAATTAAATTATAATTAATTTAAATTTAATTTATCTTTACTTGATATAAACTTAATGATTTCTCATTCTCTACTCATTATTTAAAAGTGAAGTACATCGAAATTGAAAGAGATACCAATTTTACAACTATTATGGCATCTTAAATCCTTTCAAAGAAGATTTCCAATTATTATTGTTGTTAACATTTGCATATATAAAATATCAAATAACTATTGAAATAAGATATTATAAAAAAATCAATCAAAAAATGTGAATTGAAACTATGTTGATGTAGGGTAACTGATCCAATTACCGAAGGGGATCATATTGTGACTCATAATGCTACAAAATCTTATATATTTGCAACCTGGAAGCCCCATATATGCTGTTCTTCTGTACTTTCTGGTCTAGTGTTTACTCTCTTAAACTGAACCAGTGAAATTGTTACTGGTTGAATCAGTATTTTGAATTATCACTGGTGAACCAGTGATTTTTACACTTTTACTGGATAAACCAGTAAGTGACTTAACTAAAATAGCTCCACTGATTCTACAAGTGAATTGTATGCCTGTGGCATACAATTTGAATTTTCAGCCATTTTGGATAAAAATTCAAAAGGATAGAGCATTTTCAAAATTTGTAAGACCACTTTTTTAAAGATTTAATAATTATATGTATGGATATTCCTAGTACTCAAAGATACGAACAATTCATCTCCATAGCTTTTATCAAACAAAAAAAATTATCAGAGTTACAGCATTTACAAAATTCAAAAAAAAAACTGACGCCTCCATTCAATATGAGTCTATGTGCTGACAGCGCCCTGTATGAGACTATTCCCTATGCTTATACACAGCGCATATAGTCTCATACACGGCGCTGTCAGCACATAGACTCGTATTGAATGGAGGCGTCGAACCGAATATGAAAATTTTAAGCTAAACAGCGCACGACATGAAAAAAATCAAGAAAAAAAGTTGTTTTTTGAATACCCTACAAGATTATAATAACAACTTTTTGAATTTTTTCGGAAAATCGAAAATTCAAATTTTGATCGCAAAAAAAATATTGAAAAATAAAAACTTCCACTTTGCGGTCAAACTATGCAAGATACGATAAAATATGAGAAAACAAAAATTATGAGCCCAAGAAAAATCTACAAATTTGTTATGAATTAATTTTTGATAGGATGCGTAGTTTTTGTTTTATTTGTAAAAAACATTTTAAAAAAATATATTTATTTTAACAAAAGACGCAAGGTACGAAAAAAAATTCATCAAAAAAAGTTGTACGCCCAAATAAGATCTATAAATTTGTTATTAATCATGCTTTCATGGAACGCACAGTTTTTTTATTGTTTCAATCGTAAAAAATAACATTGAAAATAAAAAATAAATTTTTTTCGAAAAATGACACAAGGTTCGATAAAAAATTAATAGACGAAAGTTGTTCAGCAAAAAAGGATCTAAAAATTTGTTAATAATCATTTTTAGATAGGACGACTAGATCGTCTTATAAGCGTAAAAAATAGGACTAAAAATAAAGAAATTACATTTTGGGAAAAACGACAAAAGAGAAAAAAAAAATGAATAAACAAAAGTTGTTCAACCACAAAAGATCTACTAATTTTTTATAAACTTTTGTTATAAGAATACATTAGAAATAAACAAAAATTAAGTTTTTAGAAAAACGACGCAAGTTACAATAAATTTTCGTTTAACAAAATTTGTCACCTAAATTGTATCTACACATTTTCTTAGAACCACCTTACGCTAAGATGCGTAATTTTGGTTTAAACAGTAAAAATAGCATTGAAAATAAACAAATTAAATTTAAGAAAAAACGACACAAGTTTTAGTAAAATATTTAATAAAAAAATGTTTTTTTTTATGGAAGTACCACTTTTTTAATTATGAAAACAAGACAATGAAAATACGTCTGTTTTAATATCAATGCATATTATGAATTGTCATAATATACATTCATTGAAATAATATGCATTTTCAGGGTAGCTGAGAATAAAATATAATGCAAAATGAGGAACAAATATTCAAGTAATCATGATAAATAAGCAATCCCAGGCCGAGGTACAGAAATAAATGTAATCAAAAATTTGATATAATAGTATTGAACATAATGTAGAACATTTTTGTTTGTCGATGGAATGACGGGTTTTGATCGGGTTTAAAATTTTTGACAAATTTTAAACCTTGGATCGTTTCAATATTTTAAAAACTGAAATTCTAACAACTTTTAATATTCTAATACTCGTAAGTAGACCATGTATATTTATATCTCCTCCTGTTTTAAAAAATAAGGAGACAATCTCTACGTAAAAATGTATTATTTTCATTAGGTAACAATTATGCTTCCTGATTTGTATTCCTGATGAGGCTCAACGTCGTTGGACAAAAGCTCGTTTTACAATAAAAACGTATCAATTACGACTAGTAGATCAAAACCCGTCATTCCATGGACAAACAAAAATTAACTTACGCTAGTCAACTAAATTAACATCTTTTTAATAATGTAGAAAAGTTCGCATTGTTGACAAAATTGAGTGCGAAGCACGAGATACGTGATGAGAATGTGTTCGTTGAAGCCAAATAAGCTTTAACAAAAGAGAATTCACAATCAGCAAATTACAGTTGTCGAAAAAATTCGAAATTTAATATACCTATCGGCTGTTTATCGTATTACTATATACATATTTCTGATAGAGACACGGTATTTAAGACCAATGAATGGTTAAAATTAATTGTTTACCTAATTTAAGTTAAAAATGAACTTCAGTTGTTCTTAAAAGTCATATTCTTGTATTACTGTGCATTTGATGAAATCTACTAAAAAAAAATAACATATTTATGTTTTAAGTTAGAAGAAATCAACTGTTTCTTCGACAAACGGTTCCCCCGTCGGCAATTGGTTCCTTTAATCTATTCACGCATATTAATATTAATTATAGGTCATTTGAAGCCTTATTCCTCCATAAGAGCCTAAGAACTGATAAGTATTATCTAGTACAACGACCCCAGTCCGAGTCTAACCGAGCCAAGTGCTGCTTAATTTCGATGATCGAACGAGAAGCCTTAAACAATGCGATGTTTTTTAAGCGAACACATGAAATACGGCATAATGTAGTAGAAGACTGAAATGAAGTGTTCAGCACACTTAACATTTAAGACGTGTTCTTCTTTTTGTGCAGTGGCTCCAGGAATCACTTATATTTTACAATTCAAATAATATTGTAGGAGGGTCGATACTTTTCTGCTGTTATACCCGATGGCGCTTGTAATTTTCTTTGTCGAGAAAAAGTCGTCAGGGTTTCTGACAAGGCGCTTCCTAAAGATCTTAACTTGTGCTCAGCCATAATCATACCCCGCAGAAACTGTTGCATACTAATCGCTCTTAAGTTTGGTAAGATAAGTCAACTCTAAGAAAATGTTCTCAGGTCGCGCTCGTGAATTCTTAAATGCTTAACTCTTCAAGAAAAACAGAGTGTCCTGAGTATAATAAAATTCTATTTATATTTTCGCGTTATTCAGAAATTAAGTTTTCTTGAAACTGAGACATTTCTGTCAAAAGTATAGAGGATAAATGGTTTATTTTAATATTGAATACTTTATTTCGTATAGTGTTGTAAAATATCTTGTCAGAATATTCGGGAAAAGGATTTTTGAAAGCTTATAGAAGTGACTTTTTTTATTTCAACAGCAACCGAATTTCAAACATTTATAAAAAAAAATACAAAACGATATATAATAATCTTCAAATTCATTCATTCTCTCTAAATATGAATCAGTGAAAAATTTACTGATTGAAATAGTAGTTGGACATTTCACTGATTAATCAGTGATTCTGGACTTTTCACTAATCAATTCAGTAACACGACTAACACCAGAGTAAATCATGCGAGACATAACCTCTAAGTTTTAAAGTAAAGCGTTATTGTTATTATTTTACTTAGGTAGCAAAAATAATTTTTTAAAGAAATAAATTTGAAAATTTTCTGACTATAAGTGTGCTGAATTTACTGCAGGAAAAATATATTCTATCTCGTTTAAAAAGTACTTACTTGACGGGTGTGTGCATGACAGTCGAATCTTGAAAGTAAAGAAATATGTGAGGTTTTTTGTCATTTAGAAGCATCAAATCTTTTCACATTTTTTAATATTTGATCACATTTATGGATTTTAAGTTTTTACTATGATTATTTCGTGGAATCTACTAAAATCTTATTTTATTATGACTGCTAAATTGACGTGGTGCAGTGCTGCCAACTCTCAAAAGTGAAACTTTAACTGAATGAATAAGTAACTTTTCACTGGTTTTCAGTGACCGGATTCTAGCTATTTGAATCAGTCAGATCTCACTGACAAATAGTGACTTTTCACTGATTCAGATTTAGAGAGTTCACTTTTTCCATATTGCGGTTCCTATCTGTCCGCTCGCTTTTCGCGTGTGGCATAAAAATGTTTTAGTTTGAATTTTGAAGAACGATTTCCATCATGTCAGACACATTATAACAATTTTCAACTGATTTTAGAAACATTCAAGTAATGAATGAAAAGCAAACTCGATTGCCTATTAATTGAAACAAAATGAAAAGGTCTCTTTAATTTTTTCCAAAAAGTTCTTAACTGAATAGAGAATTTTATTTCTCAAATGATTTCTGTAGGTAGCTTTTTTTGTATGACGAGAAACGTGTAGAAAAAATTAATCGCAATATTTGTACACAGAATTTTGAAAGCTTAAATTAGATAACTCTAAATTAAAAATGTGTGAAATTTAAACATTTTGTCATGAAAATGTTTCATATCAAATAATATAAAATACAAAATTTTAAGACCGTAAATGGGGCGCACCCTTCATTTTCTGTATTTAAAACGCGATATTGCTTCTTCTAGGAGTTAGATTTTTTAATTGTTAGATGCAAGCCTCTACATCTTCTACTTACACTGAAAAAATGGTTAGTTGGATCAACTATTCAGTTTGTAAGATATGGTACTGCTATTTCATTAGTTGATATTGCTAATTTATTAGTAGGAACAGCAATTTCATACGTTGCAGTGACTATTCAAATAGTACCGGCAACTAATAAAATGATTGTCCAAGGTAATAAAATTACAGTACCATATCTTACAAACTAAGTAGTTGGCCAGGTTTCGAAAGTTTTAAAATTTTGTATTTTTAATTTGTAATTATTTAAAATTAAAGAGTTAAGTAATTTAAAACTTTAAGGAATTTTAACGATTTAATATCACAAACTCACAATCCTAATTTAAAAATAGTGTCTCATTTTGAAGACCATAGAATAACACTTATTCAAATTAAAAGACTTTAAATCAGTAATAATTTATAGTAATACCATTTTAAGTATTTTAATTTTTAATTTTAAATGATTCAAATTTGGAATAGTTCTTTACTTATACTCCTTTAATTTTTAGGTTGTAAACAACAGTCTTTTTGTCCCTAAATGTTTTAATTTATTCATGTTAATGATCTCCAAAAGAAAGTTTCAGAAATTTTGGATAAAAATTCTGGCAGATGACAGAACGACTTTCAAAGCTTCTTTCCGACGCATTTTTAAAATCGATGAAAATTTTAAAAATTTTATTAACAATTTACCATGAATACCAAATATACTAAAAAATAAAAATGCCAAAAATCATTTTTCTGACATATCAAGACGTTTTTATAGAAATTTTAAGTAGATATAAAATATATTTAGAAATTCACCTTATGCGAATTTTCGATTAGACCAAAATTTAAAAAGTTTGATCATTTTGAAAATTATTAATTTAAAAAAAAAAGAGTTTCACAATTAACGACTACGATTTTCAATAGATGTTAACGAGATTTACAAATGATCTTAATGACATTTTACAATTAAACACAATTTAAAAAAGTTCTAGGAAATTTAAACGTTTTAAAAACTACCAAAAACAAGCTTTCAGCAGATCCCCTTTAGGCGCAGTTTTTAGTAGATGTCAAAATACTTTTATTTACCCGATATTCTTTACAATATCCAACTATTTTAAAGACTTATATAAATTTAATGCAACTTCGTTCTCTTACTTTTTCTTATTTTGACTGCGTGATCTTATTTCTCAAACAGGCTTACAATTTGTTAAATATAAAAACAATTCTAAATTCCGATTAATGAGTATAGTTCATAAGGGGCTTAAGTAATAGTTTTCATAAAAGCTATCATATTTAGGAAGGATCAAGTTTATAATTTCATAATTCCAGTTTAAAATTACAGGTTTTAAATGCACAGTTCTAAAATAGTTTAATTTTTGAGAATTTGAAAAAAAATTGTTCATCTTTAAAAGTTTAAATTCGAAAATATTTGTTTTTAGGTTTCTTAATTTTTTTATATGTTGTAAATCTTCAAAATTGAAGTACGTGTTCCCACAAAGAAACGTTCAAAATTACGTCATGTTAAACTATAAACACTCCAAATTTTATTATTGAATATTCAATATTTTGAAAAATTTTCAATTTTGACTATTTAAAATCTTAGAACTTTGAATCGTAAATATTGAAAATGCAAGAGTTTTAATTCTGAAAATTCACAATTAAAACTTACGCAAGTTTTAAGGTTTACAATTAAAAATTCTTTAATTTTAATGATTCACATTTAAAATTTCTTCAATTTTGAAGATTTAGAATTGAAACCTCTTGACTATTGATCTTCTAAATCATCCAAATTTAAGAATTCTTATTTATACATGTTTCAAATTTAAGAGTTTTCAATGGAAAATCTTCCAAATTGAACTATTTCAAAGAAGAGTTCAAAATTACTTAGGTACCTTCAAGATATAAATTATTAGTCTTGAAAATTGAATAATTTGCAATTCTATATTTTCAAAATTCAAGAATTTTCAATTGTAACTCTTCCAAATTGTAGAACATTGAATTTAAAATTATTAAAATTGAAGATTTTTCACCTATGAAAATTTACAATCAAAAGTATTAATGTATTACAATTTAAAATGCTGTAATTTTAATTAATTGCATTTGAAATTTCTTCTATTTGGAAGATTTAAGATTGAAAACTCGTGGCATTTAATCCTCAAAATCATCCAAATTCAAAAATCTTTATTCGTATAACTTTAAAATTGAAATGTCTTTTATTGTAAATCTTCGAAATTGAACTGTAAAAAATCAGTGTCAAAAATGGAAAACATCAGAAAGACTCAGAATTCATCGAGAATGTCTTTTAAGAACATCTTATTACGATATAAAATCCCAAATTAACTTAATTATTTAGGTATGTCTTTGCTTCAAATTCGTGCTGGGATAAAATCTTATATTTAAGTATAAGTTACATGTTACTGAAAGCCTTTTAAAATTAACATTAAATTAACATTGAATTAAATTTTATGAAAGCAGATGTAGTATTTTTGCTATTTTATGAATGAAAAAGTAATAAATATTTTTTAAACTTTTTCTTGTGATAAGAATAAAAAAATATAGAAACGTTTATTGAAATTGGAGAAATTAACTGATAGCTGACAGTGAATGAAACTGGGGTTTCAGTTTCTGAACTGATCAAAAGAAACGATTGAGAAGAACCACAAAGATTCGATGGCCATAAAGTGGTCGTATTCACGAATGATAGGTCTGAGCAAAAGGCACAATCTTTCTTTATATGGGTGCACGTTATACAGGCATTAAGGAGCCAAATAATCCTTAAACGCTTTCGATTCACAATCAAGATGAACTTAAATGTCCTGCATAAAAAGGGCTGGACACGATTTATGTTTGATTGCAGATCTGCGGGTCAAAGGTCACGACGAATGAACCTCACTGATGGGATCCAATTGAGATTATGGATAATCACTAATGATATGCCACGATCTCTGGTACAGGCATCATAAATGACCTTGAAGGAACCCACAACTTCATCCGTGCCTTTTCAATTTGTTCAAAATATTTAATACATATTTTGCATCTTATATTCATTAATCAAATATAATAATTTGCTGCTGAACATTTTTGTTGTTGTTAAAAGTCCACTCTGTTGATCAATCAAACTTTATGAATAAGGTTTCCCAGTTATGATTGAAATGAAAAAAAAAAACATAAAGGAATTGAATCAACATTTCAAAAAAATCTTTAAAAATACTTCTTTTTCTACTTATCATCTTGGTCAAATGTTTGGAAACCAAATTTCGTACATCCACAATACCATTAAAAGGGTTTCAATGTTTAAAAAATTCCATTCGCGATATTCTTTTTTCTGGTTAGTTAAAGGTATT
This sequence comes from Andricus quercustozae, assembly GCA_932072015.1. Taxonomy (NCBI): domain Eukaryota; kingdom Metazoa; phylum Arthropoda; class Insecta; order Hymenoptera; family Cynipidae; genus Andricus; species Andricus quercustozae. The sequence continues at coordinate 9,974 of CAKNWU010046611.1, forward strand.
TTTTGTAAAAGGAGCGTAATGCACCAGTAATAGTTTATTGGTGTTTGTCTTTCCACTTTCGTCGAGAGTCATTGCAGCGGAGGAGAATATCCGGTCGGATTTTACACGAGCCATTTAGGAGCCATCCCTTTGGCTTGAATTTACAATAATGACCACCTTGGAATCTTATCAGAAGTCATTTTGTATGTTCCTTAGCATAAGGTTGCTCATATATGTACTTATTTCTTACACACGTGATGTAAATTCGAAAGCACGTACCTACATCTCTCCCAACCATCCCTCTTGCTCGTCTTTTTGTTTCGTCCTTCTCAATTCCTCATATCGCCCTCCTACCTTCAGAGTTGCAAGAAGTGACTCTAGATTACCGAAGATAGTCATCTTTAATTATTATCTGCCAGGGCCTGGCAGTCTCGGCAATTCTCGACCGTCAAAAAACAATATCCTGTCGGGACGTCGGTATAAGCCAGATCGTCCGGGTCCTCATTTACCGACGTTTAACTCGGATTGGACTCTTTTAGCAGCGCTACAAACAACGGCCAAGTGACGCCAGTCAGGATGGTGGTGAGTGGCGGGAGAATTAAAAAAATAAAAAGGAAAAAAAGGAAACGAATGGACAGAACGACGGAGAGCATTCGTATCCGCTGAAATTGCCCGGCCATTAGCGATACTACGTTATTACGTTCATCGTTTTTTACCCCCGGTATACTCGCGAGGGGCCAGCGGCCATCTTGGAATATGAGATTGAGTCTGAGGGCTCTGCTTACGGGACCGGTTAATTTGATACGTTGTATCGACAGTACTTCGCTGGCATACGATTAATATCGAGCATACTCGTCGCACTTACAATGCGAGCTTTGTCATTTTTCCGATAAAGGTTTTTTTTAAACATTTTTCTGCACTCTTTTTTTTTATCTTCTTTTTTTATTTGGTATTATTTCCAACTAATCAGCTAGCACGGTTTTCGTGAAAGTAGTCATGGAGGTTACGTGGCTCACAATCAGATGGTAGCTTCCTTGGGTTATATGCAAAAATGAGAGGTCATAGTAGCCACGCTCTCGCGGGTTCGAATCCAACTGTCCGAAAATGAAAACCGATATTACGCAATTTGTTATGCCCTTGCATACAGATATTTGTCTCATGTCGGATACTCTGCCCTACTTGAGGAGTAAGCGAACAAAACATGACAAATTCATTTATATTAATTTCTCATTGACGCGAACAGAAATCAAAGAAGTATGAACACAGATTCCGGTATATATGTGAGCATCTTGCATGAATATCCAATCACAACAATTATTTTGTTGTATTCAATATCGTTGTTGATTAAAAAATTATTAAATTAATATATTAAATAATATTTATGCAGTAGACTTATAAACTTGTGCTTGCTTAGTGGTATGAATTTATTCATTTTTTGTGTGAGTACACATAAAATTATCAACTTTTAATTGTTTATGGATATTCTTGTCGAGAAAGATTAAATATTGTTGAAAACAATACAGGAAACTGAAATTCTGATGGATTTGAATTCTTTGTCTATGATATGAGAAATTTACGTAAAATACCAGAGCTTTTCTTATCGAAAATTTGAAACAAATATTTGAATCTTTTATAAATGTATAGGGGGAGAAAATACAAAATAAAAGCACAAACGTTTACATTGAATGACAATTACAATGTACAATTTTATAACATTAGGTTATTTTTCAAAGGCATTTGTAAACATTATTTTAAATAATTCAAATGAGCTATCTTGCATTTTTCTTTTCATTTATTTCCCTTAGATGAAGTTTTACGTTTTCTGGAACCCTGAATAATGTCCTTTACATACGATCCGGTGTATTTATTTTTTAACCTTTTTTGAAGATTTTTTAAAGATATTGAAAGTGCTTGAAAACAATTGAATCTTTATTTGCGAGACCCATGATGTTAAAATATATAAAAATCAATAATGAGACTGAATTAAAGAAAAAATGAAATGATGGATTTATCACGTTTTGCTTCAACGTAGTAGAATTCTTGAACCCGTTAGCTTGGAAATTATACAGTTTTCTAACATATTCAAAACGTTTAGCAATGTAAACAAATTTCTATTTATTTAATTCTTAAGCTTTTAAGTTAATAAAAGAGAAAGTATTTGCAAAATTGTAAGAGATGTTACAGAACTTTTATAAAAAAGACATTGTTGTGAAAAATTGGTCGAAATCTCGTTAAGAAGATCCATACACCAATTATGCTGGTCTCGGTGCCAATGCCTGTTTATGGTAATTGACGCTATTTATTGTCAAATATTTTTATGATTTTCTATGTGTCCCTGGACTAAATTCTCAGTGTCCCTAAACCGTAATTAACAGCAAGTAGCTTCACGGGTCTGAAGAAACTTGTATATAATTTTTCTGTTGTCACAAACTGAAAAATATAAGAACCAAGTAATAAGAGATGTTTGTGATATAGTTTAATTACGTGATAATTTCCTCTAAATGAAAAATAGGATGAATCTAGTCGTACTGAGAAATTCATGTGGCTGGCAAAGAGAATGGACTAGTCGTCCCCAAATTTTGGAAGGACTAGCCAAATTTATGAAAAATAATTGACTAATCATCTCAAATTTCGGGACGACGCACAGAAAAAAATGATCGGTTGGGAGAACTAATAAAGAAGTAGGACCAACTTCTTTAGTTAGTAATATATGCCGCTGCCACTTAAGTAAGTGGTTGTGGTTACTCCTTTTCTTTCTACGAATGGTAGTATTGTCCTTACTACTTTACGTGTTGTCGCAACAACTTCCGATGGTAGATAACCATTTTCAGGTAGTTGTACTTTCTGCTTCAATTAGTAAGTCTTATTATTAAATTAGCAAGAGTTACAATTAAATTAGTAGTTCCGAGTACACTTGAAGTAGTAATCCGAACTATTAAAATTGATATAGTTTCTGTTAGCTGTTTCTAAAAAGGAATTAAAACTGACACTGTCAGTTCTTAATTCCCAAATATCACACTTGGACCTCGAGTTCAGTAACCTCGCTTTGTGTTTTCCGAGAATTAACGCCGCGGTTTCGGATGAGAGGAGCTACGGGGACGAAAGGGGTGGATCTGCCGACCAATTTTGGTTCCCTTTCCGCAGCGTCTTGTACAATTTTTTCAAGAAGGCAGTGAGGTCCTTTTCTTTTATAGCTAACATATGGCAACAATCCTTTGAGCAATTTTAAGTGAGAACGCCAAGTAAAGTAATAAACTTGAAAGTAGGACCAATGAGAAGAGAAATAAAGAAACTGTGTTTAAAAAAATAGAAAAGCACATGACCCTGACTGTTTATGTTCGGAGAACCCCGCTATGAGTCGAAGGTCAGAACAAAAACAGTACTCAACTCGTGGTCCGAGTTAATGTGTCGAAATACTCCAACAACTTCAACTGGTGGAAGGAAAAATGCATCATTCATCACAAATCAATTTCCCATCAAAGAGTGTATACAAAATTGGAGAATCCCTATTAAATCAAGAAACGCAAGCGTAGGTAGAAAATACTTGATTCGGGCGACACGTGGAACTTTCAAAATTTTTCCTAAGTAACCTAATTTCTTTCTATCCATAAAGTGTGTAAATTTACATGGAGACCCACAACAAAAATGATTGCAAAGCGATTCGAGAATTCACGGTGAATTTCTACTGGGATTCCACGTGGATTTAATATGCATTTTCCCTAATTATTTTGACCTGTCATCCGTATAACGAGGTTGAATTACTCAGATGAAATCCTAAAATAAGCTCCATGTCTAGCGAAACAACTATTTTTTATTTTCCTTGAACTGTTTTGAAGTAATATTCTGATCTATACAAGTTTTCAGCAAATTCTGATCTTCCAGTATATTAATTAAATAAAAAATGTGATTGAATTCTCCAACGCCTCTTAAATACAAAGCATGACGACGTTAGAATATGACGCGATATTTCAGTGCGAATGTTGCAGCATTGCTCAGATTTTTGTTCTGCCAATATCACCAAGGAATAAATATTGTAACCTTTACCACTTTTATTTTTTTTTAAATAAATTGGTGGTAAATGTGACTACATTTATTTGTTGGGCTCGCGATTACTATCGTCACTAATATGAACTACGTACGAGTATTAAACGGCGACTTGTTGCCGGCAAATCTGGTTAATTAGTTTTATCATAGAAGTAGTTGTCGCAGCTGATACCATCTCTACTAATAAAAAGGCAGTTGTACCGACAAACCTTTTTTTCAATTCGAGACACTTTGAAAAAAATATTCTGTTCAATTAGGCATCTACTATCAATTTTTGCATATTAAATAATAATATATACATTCGTGATCTAAAAATTACTCGTCAATCAAACGACCAATTTAACCAAGTAAGCCCGATGCAGATTGCATAAGTCTGACATTTTATTTATTGAAAATTTCATAGGCGTTTCTCTTTTAAGACAAATAACAAAATTTATGAACAATTACGATCTATTAAAGCCAATCGCTGAATCTAAAATTATAGCAAACGAAAAATGATTTACTGTTGGATATATTTAGGTTGGCTGGGAATTTCAGCCCTTCTATTATGCAAAAGCATAGATCGAATCACTCGACGATAGAACTTTATGTAAATTTCATTTTACTCGTAGACAGGTTTCAATTATGAAAGTAATTACTGATTGATGATTCTCTTTTAACGCTTTAAAATGATCACGTTCAATTCAAACAAATTATTCCATTTCCTGATTTTACAGCTGATGTAATAATGGAACGATATTGATATCAAATAAGCAAAGCCCTCAATTTTTAAATATTTTTATATTGCATGTACAGAATTTTAAGTCCTAATGCGTGAAGAGTTTGACTTAAAAAATCATTTAATTTAAGCAAATGATTTTTAAATATGGGAAACTAAAGTGTTCGATATTGGAATAAATAATGGATCTTTTGAGTTTTAAATGTGATAGATGCTGCAGAACTTGAAAAACATCGGCTTCACTTAATTATTCAGTTAATCCAGGTGGATATCGACAGATCACTGAGTGACGTGTGCACGCTTTTTCCCTCTATTCAATTGGTATTTTTTTCGCGTCATGGGACCACAGGTGCGCGTGCTCAATTCACAATACCATTTTTTTGGCGAATATGTGCACGCGCTTTTCGTGTTTTGTGACGCTCCATGCTCGTCCATATTCTTCACTTCACAAATATTTTAACGTAAAAATACCGAATTCAATTAGCATGGAGCTACTCGCTCGAAAGAGCATTTTCATGTTTTCGTTTTATTGTCGAATGCACCCCTGTTCCTACTTTTTTATTCGTGGCACAATGTTTTACCATGAATATTGTACATAGCTCGTGACAACGGTAAACTGAAAACATGCGATGTAATGTTTTCACCGTAAGCGAATTATATAGAGCTCTAGTTTTACCAAATTTGTCGGACAAATTTTAAATCATATATAACATTATACAATTGTAGAAAGTAAGGAAATTCTTATATTTTTATTAAAATCAAGGAGAGAAGGTATTTCTTAGTTTCATATTAAATTATAAAGTACCTTTATAATGAATAGTTCCACTCAGAAGTAATGTATGTTATTTGTGCGGTATTGCGATATTAATCATTTCCTCTGGCTTCCTAAAGCAATTAATTCATACATGATTATAATTATCGCATGCTATTAATCTCGCATCGCAAAGCGTGCAAAAAAATTATAGTGAAGAAATGGTGACTGGTTTCTATTCTTAAATACATTTTTTAAAGTGAAACAAATTCGAATTAACATTGATATCTTATAATTGATGTAAGTTGTATGGATATAATTTGCTGTTATATTCTTGAAAGTAATTATAAAATTGCGCCAAATAAAATTGTGACTGCAAGAAGTATTGTGCATTCAATGCACGCAATGTGGGAAGAGTGATGAAAATTCAGAACAAGATCTGCTGATAAATTCAAGCAAATTACTCGACATAAAATGAGCATAATGATTCCTATAACAGCATACAATTTCTGCTCATGCAACACTTTTACGGCTCGTTGCATGGCATGAATCGAATAAGAATATAGCCCGGAGATAATAATATCTTGAGAAAGTTCAATTTAAACTATACTTTTGTAGATTTTCATAATAAATCAATAAAGCTGATTTTTTACATGACTTCATTGAAAGAAGAGATAATAGATAGTGGAATGTTTATAATATATTTAGACGATAACTGAAATGTTAATTCCTTATTTTGATGTATAATGTATAATCTAATCAGACGAAGTTAATAAATATCCATGAATTGAATTTAGTTTTCTACTTATCGCACGCTCAGAAAAAAATGTTGTTCATTCAAAAAAATTGTTTGGTTAACTGTATTTGGTTGTTTAAAAAAAATGTTGGGTAAGTCAACAAAATTTTAATTGAGTAGAGCAATCTCATTTGCTTTAATAAAATATATTGACGATTTAACCAAACGTTTTGTCTAATCCACGAAACTATTTCTGCTTGGTTAGTAAATCAACCAAAGTTTCCTAACCAAAGATTTTGTTGGGTTGCATAATTTAGTGAAAACATTTAAATTAACTTTTTTTCTTGTCGTTTCTACTATGTATAATCAACATATTTTTCAATATTTCCCCACCCTTTATAATTTTGAAAATCGATAAGTATATTTGAACGGCAATAAACACTCAGCAACGTGATCCGAAAAATTTATTTGCTGTGGAGACCATACACTATAAATAATTGTCCTGCAGTAGTAGCATAGGTACCTCGTAAAATCAAGTAAATTCAGTTTCATATCTCCATCATTGCGCACTCGCTAGTCAAGATTTAATGCTGCATTTTCCAATATAAATAAAGTTACAACCAATCGAAAAGCTTCGTAAAATTTAACTTATCAGAAACGAATAGTATCAGTTGATTTCAACATTTTTCATTATTTTTTTATAGAAGTGAAAGGATTTTCTATTTTTTTTGGATGAACTTTATAAAATAAAGGAGTTTTTCTAAAGTTTTTGAGAATTAAATAGAAGCCCAGTGTTTCCTAATGAGCAATTCCATGTCAAATCATCTGAAGAATTTCAGCTATTGTTATTAATTTTGGTGAAAATTCTAATATCCTTTCTCTTCGGTGTTGAAAGAAAAACTATAAAATGATTTTTGAAAAATTCAAAAAAACTTAGGAGATATTTAAAATTAAACATTTTTTGTCATTTTTTCTTTAAACATTCATAACTTTGATGATTTTAATGATATTGTGGTGTATTTTTTATTATTCGTAATAAGACGCAGTTTTGAAGAACTATTTTTTGAAACAAAATTTGTTTAACTTTTAGTATTTTTCAAAAACAAATTTTTAAACGGAATTTCTGAAGAAATCCACTTTTTATTTTCTTTAATTTTGTTTTATGAATAGCTTACAGTGTCCTCTAAAAGCTCTGTTAATATCAAAATGGGATCTCTTTTAGTTTTCGATAAATAATTAAGAACGTATAGGCCGTGGCATGATGTGCCCAGCGCCGGAGAGTCTTAACTCTGGCATACGATTATAATATTCATCTTTTGTCACTAAAGTCATGAAAGTTTAAAGAAAAAAGAACTACAATTTTCAATTTTTAATAGCTCCTAAGTTTTTTAAATTTTTCAAACATTATTTTAGCGTTTTTCTTTCCATATTTGATTTGTTTGATTTGATTTTACCTGGTTTTCAGGAAATCTATCAAATTTATATAATGAAATTATAATTGTTAATCATTATTACAAATAAAATACACAAATGATGAGAGAAAAGTATTTTTATGTCATTTAGGATTGAAATTTAAGGTTTGGTAGACTTGAAAGCATTTTTAATTTTTTAATAATTAACATAGTCGTTTACGCACACGTATTTTAAATATAAGGCAATATAAAAATTTTTACTTTCATAGATACCATTTTCGTCTTTTCATTCTCATTGAATTAAATTTTTCGGCATCAATAATATTGAGTATTTCTTTGACAAAATAGTCAGAATAATGTAGAAAAATAAAAATATCGAAATAAACAAATTTAAAGAAAACAAATATATACCATACATGGTACGGTGGACCAAAAGAAAACTTTGAAAATCGAAAATGGCTACTACTGAACAGTTTCTACGTCTTATTAAAA
>CAKNWU010046621.1:0-13299 GCA_932072015.1 Andricus quercustozae
AAAAAATGCATTTTTAACTAAATTATTACATTTATAACCAAAAAGATAAATTTTCAGCAAAAAATGTCATTTTCTACCATATAGTTAAATTTTTATGAACAAGTTTAAATTTAAACTTCAACTTTCAACCAAGTCATTTCATGTTCAACCACATAGGCTGTTAATTTTAAATCAAACAAAGTTAAATTCAACCTAAAAAGACGAATTTTTCACAAAATAGATGAATTTTCAGTCAGGAAAATTAACTTCTACTATAAATGGAATATTTACATTTTCCATTTTAAAAAAAAGGAGGCTCTGAGCAACATTGGAACCACTATTGGAAATTCGAAAGATTGGGGTGGCCGTCGAATTAAATGTATGTTATTTCGGTTTTAAATAAATATTATTCTATAATTTATGAATCGCTCTTTATTCGCGAAATTCATAAAATGGATTACAATGAGACTGATCGGGTACCGATCGGGTTTCCCGACCTGTCCCCGGTCTGGGCGTGTGTTTCATCCGCGATCTGGCCCGGATCGGGATTACCGATCTGGCCCGGTCTGGCCCCGATCGGGACCAGATCGAAATTTCTGCACGGGTAGAACGGATTTTCGAACATTTCTATCAAATGCTATCCATCGAAAAATCTTATATTTTTCGATTAATAATTTCTCATGAAAATTCTATCAAATCTTGTTGGCACAGAAATTGTATCAAACCCTATGTTTTAGAATCTTGGATGTTTTCATCCAACTCTCTGTCGAGAAATCTTTTACTTTTCTACCAACAGCTTCTCATCGATAGTTTATCAAATTATATCAATTCCAGGCATGTATCAAATTCTACGTATCAGAATCTCGTTTTTTATCAAATTGTATCCGTCGAGAAAAATCTTCTAGCCTATTCCACTGGTTACACTGGTTCCTCAATCGGTGTAAGAATTACAAAATTTGTTTTGGTTATTCTGAAAGTTACGAAAACCACCATTTTTCTATTCGACCTTATCGAGGTGGTGTTATTTTTTTCTTTATTTTGAATTTTCAGGATAACAAAAAATAGCAATAAATTCTTACACTGTTTGAAGAATCAATGTAACCAGTCGAATATGCTATTATTCTTTTCTATAAAAATTTTCTGATTGCGTAAGATAAATTGCATAAGATTTTACAGAGTTTCAATGTCAATATTTTAGTAGAAAACTATAAGATTTCTCAGCGAGTAGAACTCTATAGTAATTTTCCTGGTTCTGGAAAATAGCATTCTGTACAAGTCTTGTGCGGTTAAGATCGTGAGTGAAATATTATAGAGTTTTAATGAGAATATGTTGATAGCAAACTATATAATTTCACGGCGGATAGAATTTGGTAGAACGTTGTTTTGAGCTTGCGCAGTGAGAGTATAAGTACATTTGTCGCCGTACATTTGTGTTTGTGAACAGAACAATCTCGACTATGAACTTAGGAAAACTAGGGTTGATGCAAATTTTAAACACAAATGAGTGATGTGGCTCCGTTGGCGCAATCAGTTAAACACTCCACACGTGAATAGTAGCGTTCCCGGTTCAAATCCGTGCCGAGGCAGATTTTTTCTCGTTTCTCAAAAAAAAATATTGAACCAGTTTAATCTGTAAAAATTTCATATCAGACATTTACTAATCAACCTGCTTGACAACCTCACTGTAAAAACAACGTATTATTTCAAAAATATACCACTGTTGGGAACTCAGATTCATTTGTTTTACATTGAAAATAACACCATGAAGTTATTCTATTCAAAAACAGAACACGAAAAAAATTATACCATGAAAAAAGAGGTCTATTTTTTGCAGTGCTAACATCAATTCTCAAAATTATATTAAAATTCGATAATTATTCTGATTAGAATTAATCACTACACACATGTTATTAAAATGCTGATATGCGTCATCCTGTGAAATAGGAGAAACAAGAAACGATCTGCTGTGGTCCCGGTGACGTAATTGGATAAACATTCCACGCCAAAAATGTATCATGAGAAATTTACAAATGAGTAGGGATGTGCAGTTTAGGATTCCTGCAGAATTGCATAATTTTCTAGAATCTATTAAAATGATGAAATATCAATATTTTGATCGTTTATAGGACCTATGGGCCTGCATAATTGCACCATTTTTAGTCGTATAAACTATACATAATTTTGGCTTCCCTTCTGAAAATATATGGAACGACAGCTGAAAATGACTGGCCCTGATTGGCCATAATTTATAATAATAATATCCATTGAACATCATGAAGTATCGACGACTTTCAGATTTATTAGTGAACTATTTGAACTTTCCTGTAGAGCATAAACAATCATTAGCAAAAGAAAACCATTATTGGAATTTTCATGATGAAACACCTTTGTGTAGCCTGTGTTCAATTCCGATTTCTCTTCCAATACATCAATTGTGGAATGTGTTCGATTTGCCATTTTAAAGCCTTCTTATCCTTACAAAGCGCTAAACTTGAGTTCCACGGCAACAATTTTGGACTATTTTCAACTGTCTTCATTCCCTTGACAAGTTCAGTGTGTGCTACCAATTCCATGATCCAACAAAGAATGGTCTTGCCACGCACAACCTACGGACCATTTGATTGGTTCACATTTTTTTTTAGATGCGCGTGGCTATATCATACTTTGTTGGATCATGGAATTGCAAGCACGCAGTGAACTTGTTAAGGGAATGAAGAAAGTTGAAAATAGTCCGAAATTATTGCCGTGGTACTCAAGTTGAGCGCTTTGTAAGGATAAATTATTTATTATGGCCAATTAGGGCCAGTCATTTTCGGCTGTCGTGTAAAGGTGACATTCTTTGACATATACGTGTAAATAGCTGCGGTTTATATTTTACAAAGTTGTACAAAATTATTTTAGATAGAAAAATCAAGTTGTTTACGTAAAAGTATATCATCTAGGTAGTTTAATAAGGTATCAAGCCATTATAAGAATATCTTAAGCAGTGTTTCTGTCTGCATTTTTATGAACATATAATAAAAGTTTCGATTAATATAGCGATACGCATTACTTGATCGGCCCCTATCAATATTTTAATGTTAAGGTATTTTAAACGCCTGGAAGTCAACCATAACTTTTTGATTTGATTATAGTTTTTGCTTCAAAATTTAATACAATGAAATTGAAGATTCATAATTTTTGAGTCCAATCAAGCAAGTTTGAAAATTGCATAAAGGAGTTCTCTATTTTAAGAAATACGATATTAAAGTTTGAGGTTGCCTAATGGTCCAACATTTTTTATACTTGTCCTTTTGAATCGAAAATACTTTAGTTTGAAAGTGAACAATATTTTGCCTCGCTAATGCCGTTTAGGAAATCTTGATCATATTTCTGTGCTGTTACGTACGTTTTCATGATTACCTCCACGAAAGAAACTGAAACCCCGATGGAATTATTCAGTGGTAAGAATTTCTAATTATTGTACTTTCTTCTATTGCACATAATGAATATTATATTTTTTAACCCTAGAACGCAACAACTCTTAAAGTAACCCTGATACCGCCACACGTCGGTCTGTGAGACCCACACTCATATATTTCAACGCCGTAGAGTCAAAAAATCTCATTTTAAGGAATATAAATAGGGAATTGAAAACTGGATACGTCAAGGAACACGAAAATAAAAGTGAAAAGTGATTTTTTAAATTAATTTTAAAGTTAAAAAGCTTTAAATTAAGACTTTTTCATTAAAAGCATCAAAGAATAGAGGTTATGAATTTTTAAATAAATTTATAAACATGAAATACAAGAAAGAAATAACTGGTGGATCCTCAGTGGGGAGACAAGATGTAAGGAAACAATATAATTATTTAGAGCGGCTAACTTAATTACTTTTCTAATTTCGCAAAATTGAAGGATTGAATAAATGGCTGAGAATAAACATTTTATTTAATTCGCTTTCATAGAGGAAAGCTCGTTTATTGTAATTGATTTTAAAAAACATTTTACAAAATTTGACAAAACCACTATTTGCTTAAAAACAGAACGTGATAACCACATTTCGAGGTCAGATTCAATTTCAGTGTACCCAATTTACCGTGGAACGACTCTTTAAATAAACAAATCATGTAATTATAGTATACGCACTACATAAACATGCACTATATTTTTTAAACTGTTCATTATTAACTGTATATTCAATAAAATGTGCATACAGTGCCCCTTAGTTAATATCCGATTGAGTAAAAAAATCTATTTACCTCTCCAAAAAGTAACGCAAAATGCCACACTTCGTCTGAGAGACCCCTGCACACATTCGTATCACTGCCGTTCGAAGTGTATGCCTTATCGAAGCCGCTAACTGAATATACGGCTTTAGGATATTTCAAACTTTTTTTTCGTGAATAGTTAAATTATTTGCATCAACTAACCGAGGAGATATAATCGTGAGAAGAATACCACTGTATCTGTCAGACCAATGTGCGGCGTTCTAGGGTTAAATAATTAAAATTTATATCTATTCATGACGGCATAAAATAAACATTCTTGTAATGTTTAATTAGCTAATTTCTTTTTTGAATGTCCAGAGATTAATAAGAGTTTCGATTGGACAATTTTTTCTTCCAGAAGCACGATTCCGACAAGTACATATCGACCTCGTGGGATCATTAAATAGTAGCAACAGTATTTCATATGTGTTGACATCCATTGACCGATTCACGAGGTGGCCTGAAGCGATTCCAATTCCTAACAATTCCGCTTAAACTGTTGCCAAAGCTTTCGTTCACGGCTGGAACTCAAGATACGGATGTCCTGAAGTCGTTTCTACTAAATTTGAACTCAATTTGAATCGAATCTCCTATTCAGCTTACGAACAATTTTCGGAATCCATCGTATACGGACTACTGCGTTATCATCCTCAATTGAATGGGATGATGGATCGACTTTCTCGACCCTTGAAAACTATGTTAAAATCTCAAGCAAACTAACGTTGGACCCACTAGTTTTGTTTGGATTACGTACAGCTTAAAAAGAAGACCTACATTGTTACACAACTGAACTTATTTATGGAACACTGCTACGTTTGCCAGCGGAATTCTTCGAGCATTGTCCACGGATCATGCGCTCGATCCAACCAAGTTGGTAGATAGACTTCGATCTCAGATACAGGAGCTAAATCCATCACCTACGAGGAACGCCTCAACACAGAAGACATTCGTTCACCCAGAACTTGAAAGATGTTCGCATGTCTTCATTCGTCGAGATGCAGTTTGTCAGCAATTACAAGATTCGTATGATGGTCCTTTTGGAGTAATAGCAGTAATTAACAGTCTGCAAACATCATCTCAGACATCTCTATATTCAAAACTGTCTCTCATACTATTTGAGAAAGATACAACATCGAACACGAAGCTTATACAAAATTTGGAATAAGTTAGATTTGTAGATCACCGTTCATCAAATTACTGGAGAGGGACTATATGTAGCGGCAGCAGCAGCAGCTACATACTTCCAGCTGTTAAAGAGTTGTTCATTTCCTTTATCTTGACTTTTTGTTAATGTTTACCTATCTGTCTCTCATCAAGTATCCTAAAGTCTTTTCATTTGATAAAGGCTAGTATGCCTATTGTTGAGTCATTAGACTATCTCAAACTTTAATATCATATATTTTCCCAAAACGAGAACTCGTTTATACAACTTTTATACGTGGCTGATTCGACAAAAAATTTATGGAGCTTTAATTTCGTTGTATTGTATTTTTCACGAAAAGTTAAAGCAAACACTATAATCAAAACGAAAATTTAAGTTTAATTGCGAGGCGTTTAAAATAACTTAACAGTAAACTATTGAAAGGGGCAAGTATTACGTTCAAGTATTAAGTTCAAGTATTCCGTAGCGCAATGTTAATCCAAACTCTCATTCTATGAGTTCATAAATTAGATAGAGACGGAATATTTCTTATGCAGGCACAAAATACTGTTTAAGGTTAGGTTTGTATAATTATATTCTTCTCAGCAGAAGTACTTAATGGGTTTTCTTGAAAAACAAGTGAAATCTAAATCTAATCTAAATCTAAATAGTTTTGTACAACTTTGTAATATAAAACCCAAAACTATTATTAACCTGTATACGGTAAATAATGTCAACTTATTAACCTATTGGGTACCGCTCTGGTCGAATACGCCACCTGGTGATGAAATTTCGAAGTTATCTCGACGTGTGACTTTCTACTAGTAGACATGTTAGAGATACCCGGATAAGACATATATTTAAAAATAATCAGATGTTTTTACTCATTTCGCGTAATTCTAGTGTTTTTCAAAATGGATACTGAAAGTTGAATGCGCTTTGAATTGAGAGCTACTAAAAGTAAGGCTTTCTGCTGTGTTTTTGGCAGTACTAGTGTGGCCCGACGAAATCCTACTGTCTTACATATTTTTAGGTTAATTTAAAGACATGTATGTCCCCTACCGGTAAGAAGGTTTGCATTGAAAAGTATTAAATAATTTTCGCTGTCATTTTACGATGTCAGGATGGATTTCCACACAGATAGCTGTGGTGAACAATAATTTTTTAAAAAGTTTATTATGACTTTATATTTTTGTAATTCATAACATCTGAAAAAAGTGATATTTTTTAACACAATCCTACTATATTTTGAACATTTCAGGCCTTCGGAGCGCCTTCTAATGCTTCAAACGAAAATTTTAATTATAATTTATTTTAGGTTACGTTTGGAAGCTCCGATCTAATTTGAAAGGGATTTAAATTTTATTATTTTTCCTACCTAATCAAGGATTCAAGAACGAAAGACAGAAACGGCATTTTTAGTTATTAAAAATTGTCAATGCTTTTTTATGCCAGCCTTTTTATCAGGTTGTTCATTAAAAAGCAATTTGCAATGTGCATGAAGAAATCTTATCTTTTTACTTGACAGCTAATCTCAAATTCTGAAAGATTTATTTACGATTTAATTTCAACCCATTAGTTACATAACTTCTCATTAGCAATTAAATCTTATAATGTATATTCTGAAGACAAAAGAAATAATAATTCAGGATCATTTATATTATAATATCTATGTAAACAAACCCGCGTCGTATTGAAATAAGGAACTTGCCTGCTACAATAAATCAAAAGTGCAACGATGTGATTGCACTGTTCACTTAGAGTAGCTTTGAACCTGCATTTCATTTTTAATATTTTGTCATTCAAAGTAATTTCACCTTTTATTTCGTGAGGAATGTTTTTTAAACCCGAGGTTTGTATACAATATGCTACAAGAGCAAACAAATCGGTCACCGATTTTTTCACACAATAAATAATATGTCCATCAGCGTTAAAAAAACGTTCGCCTTCGATACAATTTTTCTACGTTGGCGAAAAATGAGCGAAAACACAAATTTCAACAATGGAGAGCTTCATTTTTTAAATTATTAAAGGTTTTGTTCACACATAACACTATGTTGATATTCAAAACGTCCCGTCTACCTCCGCCATCTTGCGATCGGAGCGCCATGAGTTCGGTTCCCAATTCAAAACTTGTGCACAGGGTCTCTGCGACTCAAAGTAAAGTTTGAAATTTTGGTCTGCGACTTTCCTCATTATATGTTAATTTTAAATCCACGAACAGACTCATTTGTGTTTGAAATTGGCATCAATACCAGTTTTCCTAATTTTATAGTGGAAACTGTTCCAAATCGCGAAAAGCTGTCCTAAACTATAAAATATGTTCATAAAATGGCCAAGTTCTGTTACTCACGGGTTTTTAAGTTCGCTGATTATAAATCCGATGTCAAAAATGCAGAAAAAAAGCGGATCCAATATGGCGGTTGAGTATGTTAAATAAATTTTTTATTTTATTTTTTTGAATTGGTATAAAGGGATTTGAAAGGTCACTAATTACGAATCCGATGTCAAAAACTTAAAAAACAATATGGCGGGCCAGTATGCTAAATAAACTTTTGATTCTTTTAAAAATTGGTATAAGCGGATTTTTCAGCTTGCTGATTACGAATCGGATGTCATAAGTTTAAAAAAAATGGCGGATCCAATATGGCGAACATCGTATTTGTAATCAGCGATATAAAAAACCCCCTCATATCAATTTTGAACAAAATCAAACATTTATTTTGTATACTCGTTTGCCATATTGAATCCGCCATTTTGTTTTCGGAATTTTTGACATCGGATTCGTAATCAGCGACCCCAAAAACCAGTGAGTAACAGAATTTGGCTCATTTTATGAACATTTTATACTTTTGGCCAGCTTTTCGCGATTTGGTCCCACTGTGCACTGTGCGGCGCGGCCGCCGAAGAAAAATCCTTGTCAAGAACAAAGTTGCAAAAAGTAGCAGTCAATTTTCATATATGTGTCAGAATAGGTTTCTATTGACTCATCAAAAAAAATATCTCGGCGGCCACTTGTGGACAAAATTAATTCTGCACTTTTCTTAAAAAAGATTGCTCGCTGACTATGTGAAAAAATTTGATCATAAGTTTATAACAATTGTAAGGAAAAATACCAATTGTTTTGAGTTTTGAATTTACAGATTTGATTGTACGTTTGTGTTCACCATGAAAATGTGAAGTTAACGCTAAAAGAAATAAACATGCAATATTTAACAAACGATCCAGAGTTAATTTTAAATGGTTTTTGCGATTGTTTAAAGTTAACTGTGTGCCCTGATGCGTCAAGTTCCTGCCAATTAGGTGAATGCTAAAATTGCCCTGGTATTACTCAAATTAAAGATAATTTGATTCAAGCTTTTGATGAGGATGATTTGGAAGAAATCAAATTTGATTCTTGGCTGCAGATTGACAGATGCTCTTTAAAGACGCTGATCATGAATGTTGATGAATTTGGGAATGAACTTTGTGAAGCGTTGCTGAAGCGAAGAACCCATCATTTCCTTGCTACAGGGCAGTCATTATTTTTCAAAAATCTAAAGATAACTTTGAAAAATGGTGAATTCGTTATCTCATTTGATTGCGCTGAGAACAGATAAGTTTGTGCTCCAAAACTCCGCGCAAGGATTTCACTGGAATAATGATCAGGCCACAATATTCACAGTAGTTATTTGCTGTGTAAAAGATGGAGAACGCAAGCACAAAAGCATGGCAATCATATCGGACAATTTCAGTCATGACACTGTTGCTGTTTATGAGTACCAGTAGGTAATTGTGAATTATCTTAAGGCAAATTTTGCAGTCCAAAAGGTGTACTAAGTCTCAGAGGGAGCAGGTCAGCATTTTAAGAACAGAGCAATTTTGCTAATATCCTAGCTCACAAGGCAGATTTCCGAATTCCAGCTGAGTGGCATTACCATCCTACCGCTCATGGTAAGGAAGCATGTGACGGCATAGGGGCTAACTACAATGTTCCGCTGAAAATCGCATCCTAGATGCTCCATCCCTATTTCAGTGGGCAAAAAAGTACTGCAAGGAAACTGAAATCATTTTTAGTAGCAAGGAACATCACGAAGTCACTGCTAAAGATCTGAAAAGCAGATTAGATTCTGCAGTGACAATCAAAGGGACTTTGCAATACCATCGCTATTAGAAGAGTTAAAAATCGCTGAAATAGACGATATCCACGAAAATCCCAAAACTTTCACCCTTTCCCCCTCGGTCAATACTTATCCGAATGACAAAATTTTTTTCCCATAAACTACTATCCAATAGCAAAACACTTTTCTTAAGTTTAACTTAGATCGGACAACTTTGACATTTTGAGTGTATTTCTAAAAAATGTCTTCTTTCGTATGATTTTAAGTGCATAGGGCTGTCTTTCATTTGGACTATCGCCTTGACAAACTTCGATGCATTAAAAAAAAATTTGGAACACAATTTAAAGAATAGCCAATTTTAAAGGGGACATTTGAGGACATTATACCCTTATATCTGCCTTAATGTAATTCTGTCGGGTTTATATATAATATTTACCCTGACGCATATAATTATTAATTAATTTCGTAATGTATATAACTTCTAAAAAAATATTGAACTAGTGTTTGTAAATAGCTAGCGAAAAATTTGTTTGAAAAGATAATTGTATATCCTTATTACAAAGTGTATAAGAATTTAAATTTAAACAACCGATTGGTCAATAAGGACAATTTTGACTTAGTCGGAGAGTATATAGAGAAAATATAATATTGAATTCTAATTTTAATTACATTTAAATATTAATAAAGTCTATTATACCTATTACTACGTAATTTTTAAATTCTCATCATTTAGATGGAATGTCTTAAATTCATGTGATTTTGAACCTATTCAGTTTTCGTCAATTCTCGACGTTTTGAGACTACCTGAGTAAAAAAAATAGTTTTAAAGAAAATATCTGTCGGTCTGTCTGTTGTCTGACGACGCGATAACTTTCGAAGGAATTTTCTCATTCGAATTTCCTTTCGCACACTGGTTTGTGGTCCAAAAAAGCAGGTCAAGTTCATTCTACTGCAAAAATTTATGGTTTTACCCATATGGTAAATCAAACTGAGAAACGTTCAAGTTTCCCACGAAACTACGCAAGGTACAGTAAGGAGACAAGAAACAAAAATTATTTATTTTTAGAAGTTCTACAAAATTGCTCGTAACTATTTTTCAATAGGAATAATAGTTTTTGTTTAAACACGTAGAAAATGCCATAAGAAAATCGAAAATTCCAATTTGCAGCTAAACAACGCAAAAAACGATGAAATGGGCAACAGAAAAATTTCTCGCCTTAAATAAACCTACAGAAGAACCCCGTACAAAATACCAAGAAAAGAACGTTCAGTCGTTTGAGGTTAACCTGCCTGAAATGTATTCTTTAAGGTGTCCCGAATAAAAGTTCTTATGTGCACTAGGTCCCCAAAGTCTTTAGGTTTCGAGTTACATGCACTGGAAGGTCATAAAATGACGACCCTGTTGAAACCATCTTATATAATCGCATTAAAAAAAAAAACATAATTTGATTTGACCAGGTATTTGCACCAGAAATTTCTTATATAATCTCATAAATATGTAAATAAAATTTTCAGATGATAATTTTTACAGATTATACAAGGATTTGTCAGACAACATTATTTTTCAAAAAAATTTTCTCATAAACCGAATATTTTATTAGACTGTACTTGATTTTGTTTTCTTTTACAAGAATTTATAAGTATATTATAATATACTTCATCTTACTTGATTTTCTAAAGTCAGTTTAATTAATTTCCAAAAGAGAGTTTACCAGTTATTTAGGGTACATATTACTACATTTTTGATAATATTTGAAGATTTTTGTCTGTATCATTCAAATAATAACATGTTTCTAGATTTTGTAGGTTTTTTCTGAAATATTGTTCTTTAACATATTGCAGGGATTTTTATTGGTACAATATTATATACGATTTTATCTGTTTTTTTTTTAAGTTTATTAGTATGATTCACGAACCAGACCTTAGCTGATATTTACAGTTAATAATACTGGAATTTTTTATATATTTTATTGTTTTAATAATTATCTGTATAAAGATTTTATAAGTATTTCCAAATAAAAAAATTGTTCCATATTAATCAAGTTAATACTATTTTCCTAGATTTTGCAAGTTTTTTTCCGAAATATTTATGCTTTGACATGTTAAATATTTTTTATGGATTCTTATAGGTGCAATATTATATAGGATTTTATCTATTTTTTTAATTATATTAGTTTGATTCACGAAAGAGATTTTACTTGACATTTACAGTCAATAATACTGCAATTTCTAATATATTTCAATTTTAATAATGAACTTTTTAAAGATTTTATAAGTATTTTCAAATAAAAAAATTGTTCCATATTAATAAAGTTAATACTATTTTCCTAGATTTTGCAAGTTTTTTCTGAAATATTTCTGCTATGTCATGTTCAATATTTTTTATGGATTCTTATTGGTGCAATATTATATAGGATTTTCTGTGTTTTTCTAACGTATATTAGTTTGATTGACGGACGAGATCTTACCTGATATTTACAGTTACAAATACTGGAATTTTCTATATGTTTTTTTAAATAATTATATTCTTTCAAATTTGATAAGCATTTTCAAATAAAATACATTGTTTTATTTTAACCAAGTTTTAAGCGTTATTTTTAAATTAAATATTGAATAGGCCTGTATTAGGGTTTTTAAACCGAAACTTTGATACATTTTTACATTCTCCTCCTTATGAGAAGGTATTGGTTTTATGTAAAATTTGACTTATGCGGTTTACATCAAATCTTCACGTTTTTCTTTAAGCCCTAAAAAAAGGACAAGTTCTTCAGCCAGCTATTTTTGATAAAAATACAAAAAGTGAGAACATTGGAAAATTCTTTAGACCACTTTTTTCAAGATTTGAAAATTCTATGTATGGTTATTAGTAGTATTCAAAAAGACAAACAATTTATCCTAGAGACATTTTTCGATAAAACGAAAATTACCACAGTTATAGCATTTTCAAAATCCCAAAAAACAAACTAAAATTAACATTTTAAGCCAAACAACGCACGATATGAAAAAAAGTCAAGAGGATAAAAACGTTTCTTTTTGGGAGCCCTACAAGATTATGAAAACAACTTTTTGCATTTTTTCGAAAAAACTAAACTTCACCTTACCAGCACTTAACAAAAGCTGTGCTTCTCTGGTTCTAGTTTCAACTACAACCTTATATTTTTTGTCTTTTTTAAGAACTTCCACTAAACTGGGCACTTTTGCACTCTCGATTATATCGAAGGATAAATCGCTGCTGCAATACCTAATGTAAAGCCACATGTTTTCACGTGAGCCGTACGCATTACAAAGTGTATAATGAGAAGAAAGCACGACCTACGAAATGCAGAGCTATCACCTCGAGAACGATCCGTTGCTCTTTCAAATTGTTGCAACGTGATTGGTTTTGACACGATGCGGCTAATGGGAGGGGGTACTTCAATTCGCGGAAATGCTTCCTATCCAGTTTCATATTGAGAGGCCGACCTCTAGTTTGTGTTTACATCTCTTTTTTCTTTCATTCTATACTTATACTTCTTTCTTTGAAAAATAGTCTGTTGGAAAATAATATAAACAACTTGTCATATTTGTGCGTGTCGACATATTTGACGATTCGTAATCGTATTTAGTATGGGTAAAAAATACAACTGACTGTTAGAGATTATCTATATACTTTTGAGTAATAATTATAAATAAAAATTAAAATAGAATTTTCTTATGCATATATTTTTAAATAATGGAGAAAATCATATATACTGTAAGCGTATAATTCTCGGAAAATTTACTCTTACAGGGCCACGCCCATTATCTCAAAATACTCAAGCTGAAATACAAAAATTAATTTATAGATTGTT
>CAKNWU010046648.1:0-10610 GCA_932072015.1 Andricus quercustozae
AAAAATTCTTTTAATGTCTTGAAAGATAAATTGGCTTCAAGTACGGTAAGTTCACATACGAAGGATGCCGAGTAAATCGCCAAGACGAAGAATCCAGAAAGGAAAGTCGAATAATAGAATAAACGCAGAGTAGAAGCTTTCGGAAATTCTGCAGAGAATGAATAAGGTTAATTAAAATTAAAAGGTTAAAATTAAGGTAATTTTGTTATGAACAAGATTGCGTATTACCCGCAGATTAATAATTATTTATCTTCATACTCTATATTTCTGTACCTGGTAATCCTTGTCCAAAGTAACATCCCCAAATATGCAGACAATTTTCATGAATGGTACCAAGGTATGACCACTTTTCTACTTTCAGTCTCAAGATGGTAAGAAGAGCCACGTTGACTATCAGTGCAACTATCAAAGCACACCATGCTTTGTAGGAAAATGGCTACAAATCGAAAGTGTCGAGTTTTGATGACTTATTTTTGTTAGATCACATTATATTAACTCCTAATTCTTTGCAAAAAAGTGATACTAGTGTATTTGAGGGACTATTTAGTATTGATGTTTAAAAAATAAAAATTATCACTTTTTCTGATCAATTTTTGAACGGTTATAATTATTCTGCAAACTGACTAATCTATAATTATTTATTTAAATATTGTAATATTGTGTACCTTAAAATAAGTAGACCGAAAAATCCCTACTTTAGATGATGGCTTCCTTATGTAAAAGCTTATCTTCAATTTTGATATTGAAGGACTTACATCAGCCACTTTAAAAACAGTTTGAGTTGGTAAAAGTATATCTAAAATATCAATGCTATTATTTTCAAGTAGACCCATATAGCCTGACCATGTCGTGCTGCCTGCGTCCCAATGCCCAATGCCATGGTCTATTGGGACTTCAACTATTTCAGTCGTAAAATTGCCAGCCAATTGCAGAGCGAGAATGAACACATCGAAATATTTATCGAGTGTTACGGATACCTATTAACAAACATTATACACATGTAATTGTTTTAATATTAGGATAATTGTTGAATAACTGCAGATTAATTTATTCGAATGTGGCGCACTTTAAATTGAAACTTTCAAAATTGTATGTCTGTTTTAAAATGGATGACTTGGAACTGAACATGTTAATTGAAAACGTTACAAGGTGGATATTTTAAAATGGAATACTTCCGAAAAATTATATTTTAATTAAATAGTATACACACATTAAAAATTGTTTAGTTTCAAATTTCAATGGCTAAAAATGTTACAATTTCAGAGGGAAAGATTTAATGGATGACCTTAAGCTGAAAATTAACAAAATTGAATATGACGCATCAAACAAAGTTTTCTCTAAAAAAAGGAACGTCTTTCAACCCAGGACCTTTCGTCTGCTGGACAACTCCACCTGATGCACCGCGTCGATTTTCTTCACCAATGCATCTCCGATTGCCTTAACCTAGTCGCCATCGAGTTTGGTTGCAGGGAATCCCTCGATGACTATGTTCATCTTCAGGTGAGTTTGAAGGGCCTGGCTACTAGAGTCTCTGGGATCTCTCAGCCGCACCTTTTTCTATCCCCTGACTGCTATCAAAATGGTACCTCGTTGGAACCCCCTAATTTATAGGTTCTTTCATCTGATTGGTTTACCAATTGACGTTTCAAGCTCTTCTTCGCAGCTCCCGATAATCTAGCTTGTCATGGTTTCAGCGTTTAGTTTGACCGCCGGGCGTCACCGTCGCACGCAGGTCCATTTGAATAAATCCTCCCGCTGCACCAGGGTTACTCCCAATTGATTCGCCAATTGAGATTCCAAAGTATGCTCTAGGGCTCCTTCGGTAAATTCCATCTTCTCTGGAGAAGATGTTTTTGCCAGAGGGGTCGTTGAGGACTGGTAGAGTAACGGCACCAATTACCGAAGGAGATCCTATTCCCCGAGGTTAAAGAAAAAAGCCCTTATATTGTCACTCTTTTTGCACGCACGCTTTCTTTTATTCAGACACTTAATGAAGACAGATTTCCTTATTTCTACTAAGAAAATAATATATTCAGGTTGTAGGACCATCCCTGGACCATTGTTGGTGATTGTTTAATTAGTTTTGTAACCATATTGATATGTTCATATAAACTTAAAATTCAGAGCACATTTTACATATTATTAT
Organism: Andricus quercustozae; assembly: GCA_932072015.1. NCBI lineage: Eukaryota > Metazoa > Arthropoda > Insecta > Hymenoptera > Cynipidae > Andricus > Andricus quercustozae. The sequence goes on from CAKNWU010046648.1 coordinate 2,147, forward strand.
TTTGAATAAAAGATATTTTCCGTAGATTAGTTAAAATGATAAAAGTAACTTCTATTCAAATAATTAGTGTACATATATAGTACTATATAAGTTACTTATAATTGTTTTAAAAAAATTATGCACGATTGAAAAAAGTACTAGACTTTTTCCAGGATTTTCCAGGTGTATAAATATTCCCTGACAATTCCAGATTTCCAGATGAGTAGACGTCATCGTACAAAATATTGGCGCTGGCGTCGAAAGAAGAAGGAGGGGGGACTTCCGTTGTGGAGGGACTTCCGTTCCAGTTTCCGGACGATACGCCGTCTTTACTTTTTATCGCTTTCTGTAAGTTACTTTTACGTGAATATACGAACTTAATTATTTAAAATAAACCTTAAATACGTTCTTGTCCCTTTCCTACAGTTTTGGAAGTGGGATACGGGCGCGCAAGCGGCCGGATTGTTACATAATAGACGGATTAGAAAACATACCATTCGCAGTGCTCGTGCCTCGACTACAAGGATATCGGTAGTCAGATACCTGTTTTTGGAAAAGATTCCGAAGAAGATGTGGAGATCTGGATCGGTAGAGTGGACGAGATTAAAGAATCGTACGGCGTCTCCTATGAAATCATCAAGGTTCTCGCGACAAAACAGCTTCAAGGTCGAGCCAGGGATTGGTACGACTATACAGAAGGAATATTGACTATATAGACTATACAGAAGGAATCATTGCCAAAAACTGAGATGAATGAAAAGAAGCTTTGATCCTCATGTTCGCGTCTCATGAGAACCACGTTTCTCATCAAGAAAATGGAGTTAAGGTCAAAATTTAAGACGCTCAACGAATTGTTGGAATTTGGTACGTTGGTAACTGAAGATCAGTATAAGCGTATACCGAAAGGCGGCGCTGTGGATCAGGTCGGATCATCTGCCAAGAAACCCAGCTGCACGTTCCTGAATCAGTTGAGTAGTGTAATCAAATGCCTTAACTGCAATGGTGAAGGACACGTATCCAGAGATTGCCCAAATGCTCGTCGAGAGAAAGGTTCCTGTTTTACTTGTGGAAGCATGGGACATGAATATCGTAGTTGCCCCAACTCTGCATCAAGTACATCTGCGTCAAATTCGGCGCAGAAGAACTCCACTAAACACCAAGCTCCTGACAGCCCGACCGTACTGTTGAAATACCAGGAAGAAAGGATGAAGAGAACGTCGAAGAAATGAAGACGACATCTACAGGTAGCAGCGAATCGTACGGTGTAAGCGACGACGCTTATTATTCACACATTAGCGATGTTAAGAATCCTCAAAGTTATGTAAAAACTTTCGTAGATTTCGGCAGCGCTATAAGTCTATTAAAAGGATGCACTGATACTAAATATTTCTCTAACTACGATTTTATTGAAAATGTAGATCCTATTAATTTCGTTGGATTAAATAAATCGCCACGCATAATTTATGGTTATATTGCTACAGAAATTTATGCAGACAGTTTGCCCGGTAATTTATTTAGCATCGGATTTGCCGAAGTACCAGATTCGACTATGAACCCGGTGACACCGGAAGGCGTAAATAAGGCGCGCCTAAAGTAAGCTACCTTAAATACGAGAGTGGCTCAGTTTTGCGTCGCCGCAAAAGGGTTTTCGGTAGTGGCTCTCTGTCACACACGTGGAGTCCCTGCGGATTCTTCGCCGACGCGAATCTGGGCTCTCTCATTTAAGGTAGCTTATAGTAAGCCGGCCTACTGTAGGCTCACCGGTGTAACTCGGTCCTATGTCTTACGTCTTTTGACGTAGTCAAAAGGCCTAACGAGTTAGATGCGGTAATAAATGATATTGACCATGACATTCCATTCGAAATTAAGTCTCAGCTGTCGGATTGGCTGAATAGCTATCTTCTGAAATGAGAATCAATCTAACTTCGGATATACCATTCAATTTTGCACCAAGGAGATTGTCTTGGACGGAGAAAGAAGCGTCTCGTGAGATCGTCAACCGCCTATTAGAACATGGTAGAATGAGGCCTAGCGATTCATCCTAAAGTAGTCCCGCTGTTGTAACTAAGCGAAAAAATGGTGAATTCCGGATTTGTATAGATTGGACCTCATTGGTGACCCCCGAGGATCAATTTGAATTTTTAAGAATGCCGTTTGGCTTTGTCAATGCACCGGCAAATTTTGTGAGGTACATAAACATGATTTTTAGAACAATTATCGAAAAAGGAAAAACTTTAGTATGCCTAGATGATTGGATACAGATGCTAGCTTTCACGGGTTTGGAGACATTTTGATGCAAAAAGAGCCAGACTCAAAATTTCAACCTGTTTTCTATTTTAGAAAACCTAAGACGTACTTGAAAGATTCCGAGTGAATCTTCAAGGCATACCGTTAACGATAATTACCGATTGTAATGCGATTAAAATGTTCCTGAGTAAGAAAATTAATACTTGTATTAGTCGATGGGTATGGGCCCTACAAAGTTATGCTTACACGTTAGAGAATCGACCAGGTGATTGCATGCAACACGTCGACGCGCTTAGCCGAAACATCATGATTATCGAACCGTTATCTTTCGACCAAGTGCTTGTTTATAAAGAGCTACACGATCCAAGTATCCGCAGAGTACACAAAGGATTTAAAATGTCCGAAAGTAAACTTTATGAGCTTCATAATGGCGTAGTTTGTACCCGATTCTATCGTTAGGGTCGTAATTCAAACTTGTCACGACGATGTTGGCCATGTTGGTGTCGAAAAATCAATCGATCTGATAAGAAACGTTTACTGGTTTCTGAATATGCGAGCGTGCAACAAAGAGCATATTGAAAATTGTATCAAATGTATAACCTACTTGATGTCAACGGGAAAACGAGAAGGGTTTTTACAACTTTAAGATGAGGGAAGTAAAACTTTCGAAACCGTTCACGTAGATCACTATGGGCCTCTGAAAGCGGCTTGCTTCGGTATGAAACACATTTTTATTATCGCAGACGCGTTTTCGAAATACACATTATTATATCCAGTCAAGAGCACGACGTGTAAAGAAAGTATCGGAGAGTTAGATCAGTACTTTCACCTGTTCGGAAATTGTAAAAGATTAGTTCGGACAGAGGAACTTATTTCACCTCTGATGATTTTGCGAAATCAGTGGAAGACCGCGGTATTGAACACGTTAAGGTTGCTTCTGCTACACCGAGAGCGAACGGCCAGGTGTAATACGTGAATCGTTTTTTATGCACAATTCTGTCAAAATTAGCGGAAGAAGAATCCTGGCTAAATGCCTTAGACAAAGTTCAGTTTGTAATTAATAATACCATGCATAAGTCAATCGCGTCCACCTCAAGGAGAATTTTGTTCGGTTTTGATCAAGATGGTTATACAGGCGACGAATTACGAGATTTTTTTAGATCATTCAGTGAAATCAATCCAACAGAAAATAGAGATAACTTGCGGCTAACCCCAATAGAGAAAAATAAAAAGATGCAGGAATACAATAAATCGGTCGACGATGCGAACAGAAAAGCATCACATAAGTTTAAGGTCGGAGACTACGTAATAATTAAAAACGTTGTCACTACTCCTGGTGTAAATAAGAAACTGTTACAGAAATACCCCAGAAACACCTCAGAAATACCCAGAAACCGTTTACGGGCATTATTAGGCCAGATAGAATAAAATTATGGATTGAGAGAATATCCGATGATTCAGATAATAATGATAACGAATAAAATGAAGTCGCCTATGGTGGTCGGGTTGAACACGTTGTCAGGGAGGCCGAACTATAAGCACTTTTGTAATTCCCGCGTTACTTACGGTCATAGTAAGAAATATTGGCTCTGGCGTCAAAAGAAAAAGGAGCGAAGGGGGGACTGTCGTCGTGGAGGGACTTCCGTTCGAGTTTCCGGGACAACACGCCGTCTTTACTTTTTATCGCTTTCTGTACGTTACTTTTACGTGAATATACGAACTTAATTATTTTAAATAAACCGTAAATACGTTCTTTTCCCCTTCCTACAGGTGAAAGTACCTGACTTTTTCCAGGATTTTCCAGTTGTATAAATATTCCCTGACAATTGCAGGTTTCCAGATGAGTAGACGTCACGAAGGAATAGTGAGTATCCCATAGATAAGCTTGAGACATTACATCATTGACAAATGCTTAAAGTTTGTAAGTATTTTAGAACCTTGAATCTTATCTTTTAAACAGGATAACATGTCCACGAAATTTCAAACACATTGAAACTTGCATAGGATTTTTTAAATATTAGAAAAAAATTTCAACATGAAAGCCATGAGTATTCAAGACTTTCTGACTTATTTTTAGAAAGGGGACTGCGAGTGTAAAGTCTGATATTGAACAAAATTGAACTGGAAAAACCCTGGAGTTTTGAAATCGAAATTCTGTACTCTGTAGCAACCCTTAGAGAAAAATATTTTTTTCCTATACGTTCCAGCGCAGCGATACCTTAGTTTACGAAATTACATATCTTACCGGAAATCTTCCTATACGCAAAACTTTTCCGTTCAGAATATCTTTATCTGTTTGGATTTTTTTTTTCGATTTAAGAATGAGTCCTCTTGTCGGTTCCCAAGTAATCCTATCGTAAATTTTCAGCTGATTTTCATTGACAGCGTGCCATTCATGAATCGCAATGTCTTCATAACATTTCACAAAAAATCTAACACCTTCGCTTATAAGGAATGGATTTCCAACTGGATTCATGCAAGAGTTAAATGAAGAAGTTTCAATTGCTCTCAAAAATAGGGCCAGAGTTATAATTCCATAGAAACTTCGTTCTTTTGATAAATCCTTTATGTTATTCACGTCTCTTTCGCTATTGATGAAAATGACATTCATCGGCCTTCGAACTTTACTCAAGCTTTTGGTATATTCGTTTTGGAAAAACACTTCTTCTAAATTTAAACTAACTGTCATAATTTTTGCCCTCGAGAGCAGCATTTGCATGTTGAAAATAGTATTCACCTGAGAGGAATCTAAACAAATTAATTTAAGGTTAAAGTTCTAAATTATATATACAATAATAGTTAATCAATTACTGAACTCAATCAATTCTGCAATTCATTTTTTTTGTATTTGAAAATCCAACTGATATTTTTGAAAACCAAAATAAATTGAAAACTGCATTTTATGGAAAATTTTGTATAGCAAAAAATCAATTTTTTCTTGTCATTGAGTTTATTAAAGCATTTTTGTACCTGATTCTTCTTGATTATTCATTACTTTTGAATCGTTTTTAAAGGTTTTAAATATTTAAATACAAAAAGTATTGAGCCCTTTCTGAAATGAGTAAAATTAATTTCTTTGTTTCACATAGTTTGACTTATAGTTTAAGATGTCCTAATCCACATTCAAAACTGAGTATAAGAATGTATCATGTTGATTTTAAAACATCCCAAAATAATGCCGTTATTTCCATGATTTATTTATCAAATAATAATAATACCAGTTATATACATTTTTTTCAAATACAAAGGGAGGCGCAGATATAGTTCATTAATACAATAATAGATCAATACAGAAACTTACCCTGGCGATCAGTAAAATGTATTAATATTAGAGAGGAGAGGTTGGATACTTTGTAGATGTCTGAAATCAGGTGGACATAATCGTTCGTTGATAATGTCGATGAAGCAGACAGCATTGTAAAAATACTAGAGATGAAAAATGTTGACCACATAGAAAACTTCATTTTCGAAGGTTGACTTCTAAAACGTAGAAATACTATTGGAATAAGTTAAATAAAATGTCTATTAAATTTCTGTTTGTTTAGTATTCCACCGAATAGCTACATGAGATAACACATGAAGATTGCTAGCTTTGATTTGTACAACTGCAGCTTTAAAAAAATTTTACTTGTATACTGCCATACGTGTTCCCTGATATGAATCTCTGTCTGTTATTGCGTTCAATTAGAAATGCAATACGACAATTTAGTGCACGAATACATAATCATAATATAAAATTAAGTGGCCGGAATCTATAATACATTTTTCTCGCTTAATGGCTTTTACCCCTGGAAACTTTTCAAACGAGTTTTGAATTTTGATTTTAAAAGTATAATATATTCTTATAGGAAATTTAATTTCGCATCTTTTTTCTCTGTATAAGAAGAAAATCAATAGAGAAAAGTTGTTGAACCCAAAGAGATCTACAAATTTTTAATAAATCATTTTTTAATAGAACGCGTAGTTTTTGTTTTAATCGTAAAAAATAACATTAAAAATTTGTTAAAATACATTTGTGGAAAACAAACACAATATAGGAAAAAAATCAACCAACAAAAGTTGTTCATTAATTGGTTTATAACATCATAAACATTTTTTTTTCTTACTCTAACACATTATAAATTATTTTTCTATAGTTATAATACTGATTAAAGACCTGTTTTATTGAATTTGAAAATCTTTAAAACAGTGGAACACTTGAAAAGTTGAATAAAATTATTGTTATTTGTTAATAAACAAAGAATGCTGCTTTGACAGAAATGATTTATTATCAGTTGCTTGTTGTACCTGGAAGTCATTTTAAAAAAAATTCATCTGCAAATATTTAAAATAAAAAAATTTGTATAGTTCTTTGTTAGGGACATTTCTTATAAATAGAGAGCGGATTAGAGTCATTGTAAAGTTAGATGTTGAGCGCCCCTCAGTTCTCAGACGCGGAGAACCCCGACTAGACAACCATTTGTTTTTGATAATTTCGAATTAAAAGCATTTGAAATTTAAGAAAAATGTATTAAATGATTTTGAATTGAAAAAGTTCCAATGCAAAATATTTAAGATAAATAAAATTTTGAAAAGAGAAGCTTTCAAAATTCAAAACCTTCAAATTTAACTTTTTTTTATTTTGACAAATTCTTTAGGAAGAAGTTGAAATTGTTTCATTTCTAATTCAAAGCGTTCAGAATCAAACAATTTCAGATTAAAATTTCAAATGAAGAGAATGTCGAAACGTTAAAAATAGAATATTTTCCGCTTGGAATTATGAAAAATAGACCTATTTTAATTCAGAGGAATGAAAATTGTATTATTTCTAATTAAAAGCATACAAAATTGAATAATTTAAAAGTTGAAACTTTTGAATTTTAATCAATTTAAATTCGAAAGATTAAAATTTGACAATTTCAAATTGAAAATCAAATTGAATATTTTGAAGTAAAAGCTTCTGAAATTCTAGAAATCTAAATTTGTATCAAATTAAAAATATTATGATTCAACATAAAAATTGATCAGACAAATTTTTCAAAAATCGAAAAATAAATTCACCTTTATTTTAACGGTTCAAAATGGAAAAATTTTCTTTTCCGGACCTTTAAAATTGAATTATTCTTAAAAAAACCTTTCAAATATAAAGTAATTTTAAATGGGAAATATTAAAAAATCAAAAAATGTATACTTCAGAAACTTGAAACTTAAAAAAATCCGAACTTCATCTAAAGCTAAAAAAATATTAGTCGCGAAGTATTGTGATATTACAACTCTATTTGTACTCAAAATCTTAAACATTTCCATTACCTTAAGTAAATTTAAATCGTTTAGAAATGAACAATTTTTACATTTTCAATTATACTTTTCGAAATTCAACCATTTCAATTTTAATCGCAAAATTTAAACTTACATATGGTAGGGAAAAGATTGAAAATGTAGCTTTCACCATGAAAATTCAGAAATCTAAAATTGAAACCATTAAAAATTAAAGAAATTATTCAATTGTTCAATAAAAAAATTGTTTGTTTTTTTAACTGAGTTTGAAATGTCGAACCTTTTGGAACATTTTTCAATTTAAAAAAACTTCAGTATTCAATGCCTGGTTGTAAAATATGTTCATTTTTAAGGCTTCAATTTGAGAAATTTGTCCTAATTTTTCATTGTTTTGAATTTATTTACGGCATGAAGCAATTTGTCAGAAAGCGAATTTTTCATGCCTATGCCAGAAAAACAAATGTAAACGTCCGATTGAAACCTTATAGACACTTTTCACTTTTAAAACTGTAGGACTAGCCACTGTATTGGTTCAATTTGAACAAAAATAATTGTTCGCTTTTTCTCTTCAGCCAAATAAATTGTAGCCAAAATAAAAAACAAAACTATTTTGTATTTGACTGGAAAAAATTGTGGCGCCGGTAGAAGTAATAAATACAAACAATTTTTTAAATTTCGAAAAAAGACCAATGAAAGGAATCATAAAAAATGTTAAAACTATTTCAATTTTATCTTAGGTGATCTAATACTCGATCTAAGACAACACCGGAAAACATAAAATAATTTATAACAGCATTTTTCAACATGATTAAGAAAGTATTTTCTGTACTGAGATGATTTCTTCACTGAAATGTATTTAAAATGTGAATTTTAAATTAATCCTTTGAAATAAAAGTAAAATTTATTTTCCGAGTCTCATTTGAGAAAAATGACGTTTTTAACCCTGAAACGGCACACTGGTGCGTATTCGCACCAGAAAATT
>CAKNWU010046700.1:0-14088 GCA_932072015.1 Andricus quercustozae
TAAAAGCGGCATATCGTTGCGTTTGGTCATGGTGAACACCAAAAAAACATTTGATAACCGAGGACTGGTTTGGTCACGTGGTCACCGGAGAGCATGCCCTTAAGCTGAATTTATTATTAAATTTATTAATTTTAGTATTTGAGTACTTTCATTTAGTATTATAATATAAAAAAAATATATTGAAGTAAAATGAAACTAAATTCATTGATGAATGATTCTGCGTTGCTTAAATCTTCAATTAAATGTGTTTTCTCTGTGTAAGTGCCATTCAGATTGACGCGCCGTTCAAAGAAATGGAGCGATGGTGAGGGGAGCCAGGAATCCGGCTGGTCAGATCCATTAGCGTAGCATGTGGTAAACACTTAAGTCACGCATTGACGTTACTGCGCATGCTCTTCGAGTTGAACATTACCGTTTTCCGTGCCTTGCAGCTTATGGTAAACGAGAAAGTCACGTGATAACGTTACTGCGCATGGTCTGCGAGTTTATCGTATCGTTTTCCGCTATGCTACGTTCCTTAGCGTATCATTTAATACAACATGGCGACTACCACGATCTGGACCAATGAAGGTTACCTGTTTTTATATGAAGGAACCCCGATTTTCTTCAAAACTTTATCTGGTCTTGGAAAACCAGGCGAAAGATCGCAGTTATTTTAGATTACCGATTAAGTCCGCCATTTTGTGAAAATTTTGTCTTCCCCTTTAATCAATTGTTTCTTGCCTTCAACTAATTTTTTCTGTTAACCAAATTGTAACCAAAATTTATTCTGTCCTAATACAATTAAATATTGTTACAATCTAAAATTGTTGATTTCTTTATCAATTTAAATTAAATTAATCTATTGTTTGTATCGCGGTATTCGAACTAGCCCCTCTGCCATTATTCAGAAGTGGGGCTGAACTAGCCATTATTTTTCTCGGTTCTCAGATTTTTAATATGAATTTTATTTAAAATTCAGATTTATTTTTATGAAATTATTTTTTTTCTTGAAATTATCTTTGCTTATTTTTGTGAATCATCCTTGTTGATCTGCCGCCCGTGAAAAATTTAGAAAACTTAACTTAACATCTTAAACTTAGAACCAAAGGTTATAACGATATCGATATTGTCGTTATAGATGATAATCCTTTAGCAACTCGTCGAAGAATAGATTTATCCGGAGACATCCCAAACAACAACCATTAGGTACAAATCTAAGTCTCGGAAGAAAAAGAGGAAGAAAAAGAAGATGAAGCAGCGATAGAAAAAGAAGAAGCAGAAACAGTGGCGTAACTAGAAAATGAAGGCCCCCCGCAACATTTTTTAAGAGGCCCCTTTGAAGAAAAAAGAAAAAGTGCTTCATATATCAATTATTTATTGATTAAACACACATATATTAAGCATACATACCTATATTGTAATACCTCATGCTTTAATTTTGGCAAACTTATTGATATGAAATACATAGTGAAATTTATTTTTTCTACTCAGTCTAAGGGGTCCCTCGGAGGAGGAGGCCTCCCCGCAATGCGGGGATTCGCTACGACACAGTTACGCCACTGAGTAGAAATACAGAAGGAAATACACAGAGGTAGAAACACGAAAGAAAAACCATTGCACATTGTTGAAGATGCGGTGCAAGAACCTCGTCATGGTCCACCAGGAAAATAAAAAAATTTAGACCAAGGAGTACAGAGCGATGCGGAATCACTCATAACAACGGCTAATCAATCGGGAAAACGTCACTAAGAAATATTATATAAGGAATTCATCGAGAAATCAATCAGAGAATCAAGCATAGAATTAAATAAAAAATAAACGGAAATAAATTCATTCTAATCCTACGGGATAATTTTTCGCGGTACTGCATAGCAGCGGCACATACATATCGGCTAAACGAATCGCTAGAGAAATTATTGTAAACCTGATTCGCAAATTTGGTACACCTCAAGCCTTTTTAACTGATCAAGCGAAAAATTTTACAAGTAAACTAATGACGGAATTTGTATAAATATAGCATACTTCTATCATTAACTTTTGACGGTAGAAACTGTTTAAAATCATTATTTGATACCCAACGCAGGTAGGGGTCAATTGACCCCTCGTGGTAACCAAAGGTGGCAGAAAATCCCGGTACTTCTAGTGTAAAAGCACACAATCTGGAAATATTAATGGATTGAATCAAAGCCCTTTACCAATAAATCGTGCTATAATTTGGACTGAAAATGAGCAAGTAGAAGCTAGACCAACTACCAGGGAAGACGAAGTCAATCAACCACCCATCAAAACATTATCGGCAAGAAGACCATGCTATAGATTTTCAAATTAATTCCCGAACACACTTTTATTGTAAATTTAATGACATACAAATATATTTACACTTACATATATGCCACTAGACCTATTTTCATACAATGGACACACATTATACAAACACAAAAGCAAAAAAAAAAAATAAATATCAGATAAAGTCACAGAAGAAAGAAAGTATAATCGTTTATAAAAATCAAACTAGGAATAGACTGTGTCACATGAAGTAGCTTTGTAAAACCCATGCTTCTTATTTAAAAATTCTCCCTCTCTCTATCTCTCTTTGTGTTCAAGATCACATCATCATTAATTAAAACAGCACAGGAGCGCTGTCTAGCTTCATCGCGGGGAGGGGGGGGGGGGGCAACAAAAATCTTGTACCATCAACACAGGAGCGTTGACTTTTCCACCCCGGGGAGATGTCATGTATCGTCGGATTCGAAGCAGCATGACACATCTAATTTTTTTCGCATATGTGGGTTTAAACTTTTTTTTGATCTACAAAGATTAAAACCCCAAGATGCGAAAAAATGACATGTGTCATGCTGCTTCTGAGCCGACGATATAGTGACTTTCAACCCATCAAATAATCTCTCCCAACGACCGTGGGAACGGAAGAAATTCAGCAAAAATGGATAACATTAGATCTCGCACAGCCTCGCGGTGTGCGACGTTAAACGCGGAAGAATACGAGAATCGGTGAGAGAGACCCCTCGATTCGGCAGTCTGAACTTAAACTTCATAAACACACAGATAGAGAAAGGAACAAAGGAGAAATTATTCCTGAATAAATGCCAGGTTCGTATGGATATAGATTTTAAATAAATTAAATATAATATAATTCTATTGTTGTGTACAAGATATACTTATCACTCAAATTAATTTGAATAAGTTATATATGAAACCAAAAATAGACTTGTGATGTGTAATTTTGTACATTTACACAAGTTTAAGAAAAATTACTTCCTTATGAGTAAAAATCTGACCGCTGCGCGGGCACATACTCATCGCGCACTGCGCGCGCGGCTCACAAGTTTGAGCGCGTCCAGGCCGCGCGCCGGTCTGATCTCGCGGTAAGCGAGATATTATAATTATATTATAATTAATTTGTTTTGTTTGAACCTAGCACTTCACGCTTGCTTATATATTCTTTGCAGAACTCTTAGTCGAAGCGAATGAGCTTCCTCCTGCTATCAGAAGGTCATACTTGTTTGCCCGTTTTCTCCTGAGAAACTTCAGTTGGCGGAATAATCCTCTCATTCCGAAGCTAGAGTTAATTGTTGATAAATGTAATCAGGAAGAGGGTAGGCTTAGGAGGGGTAGGAAACGAAGGAAGTTTAAAATTAAGGCTGAGATGTCTGCTCTCATCTCTTCCTTAAACTCGATTTTAGGGTTGTTGAAAGGTTGCAATAGATCTCTGAAACCTGCTTACTTAGATGATGACTGGGACGAACTTCTTCCCAGGATTGAAATCGACTGTGCCTGAGGAGGTTTAATTAAGGCATCTGCTGATCCGCATGATACGTTTAGCAAGCTTGTCTCTGCCTCCTATCCTGACGCAATCGGTATATTTTAAAATTGAATATCCCTTGTTCTGTCATCTGCTCGGATTATACGTCGGCAATTAATTGTATTGAGAACTTTTTGCCCGTAAGATTGGGCATCTTCTTACCCGGGCGTTCCCGCAGGATTCGATGGTGAGTTTCCCGTGGATTTCGGCTGATGTGGGTATCGAGGGAAATGAGCTTGCTGATAAATTCGATAATGCCCTTGTTGAGATTTAGAATTAGTACTGGATTGCAGGTTGGGGTTGTGTTGGGATTTATTAGGGGGAATTTAATTTTTGGAAGTCTTTTGTAAAGAATTTTTATATAAAATTATAAATTTTAGGTAATGTTACCGTTTTACCCCAAAAATGGTTATTTTCAATACAAAATTATTAGATTTCAAACAATATGTACAATTTTCCGTCAACTGTACGTTATGTTGTTGTACAATTTTGTAGCAACAATCATTAAATTTGAATCCAGTGACTATTGTTTGCAATAATCAAATTTAGAAGCTTGCAGAATTACGGATTGTGTTAGTCTTTTTTGTCGGAAATTGAAATTTGTATTTAAAAATCATTAGATTTCAAAGAAGATTCGTAAGTTCCCAAGTAAAAAAGTTATATTAAAGTTATATGTATAGTTTACATATAGTGACCAAACAGCGATATTTTTCATTTGTTTTATTGAGCAAAACTTATAACACAAATAAAACATATCATTTTCTTGTCCACTATATATGTATGTATGTATGTATGTATGTATATTTATTGCCTCAAAGAATACAAGATTCTGTGGCAAGGGAAGGCCACTATTACAAAAATCAATAAAATTAAGATAAACATCAAAATAAAAGGAAAGTTATAATAACGTATGTACAATAGGTTGTTAGGTCATACTGGTTGAGTTCGGGCAGTGTACTATTCGAATAGAGAGAAAGCTCTAATATTTAAGCATGTACTTATAAAGTTGTATATCGAGCATTTCAGGGTTTATATTTGACGATAAGAAGTGAAGATTGTTCTCGGTTTTAATACCAATGTTACGTAAGTAATGATTTCCAGTCGGCGAGTAGATTGGACATTTGGTCAGGATGTGTAAAAGATCTTCATTTTCTCTTAGATTACATAATTGGCAAATTTGTTGTGGATCGATTACAGTTGTTCCACACTGAGAGACCTTTTGTTTGAATAAATGAAAACAATGAATTAGAATTTAGTATAATATCGTTCCAAAATAGGGAAAAGCGAGGTTTTATTACACTTATTCGTATGAAAGTGCCGAAGTTTAATATTATCATACGAGTATCTAAAACACTCCTTTTCAAGAATTATCACTATGAAAAAATGATATTCTTTTTACTGAGTTTTCGAAAAATAATTTGAATAAGAAAAATACAGAATATTATAATCTCGAAAACGTATTTTAGAAATTGATATTGACAATTTGAAGTTGGCAGAAATCTGAGACGCATAGCAAACTATGAAATCATTATTCTTGATTTTTCATATAGTTTCGTTTGAGAATGCTCCTCGAGTGTTTCCGCTGTTTTCCGATCGCGTCCGATTGTGCAGAGCCGAACATCGTTTTGACGTTTCCACGTTTTGACATATGTTATATATATTTAGCTTGGCTGTCAAAAATCTTGGTTTTGTAAAAAACCAGGACAGACCTCGAAAAAAGAGGACATGTCCCGAAAACCAGGCCAGGTGGTAACCCTAAAGTTAACTCTATCTATTTTAAATTAATTCATTTACTATTGGATTTAAAACATTAGGAATTCTTCCTCACAAAATGTATACACTAAGATAATAAGATTTTATTCAATGAGTACAATTTATAAAATATTACATACTGAGATGTCAAATTGGATAATATTATTCATACAAGAATATTATCACTTCCTTTAAAAAAATCTATTCTATAAAAAATCAATTTAATCATTGAAAGTGATAAAATGTTTAACCATCTATTAACAAAATGAATGCAGCAACAAATCAGTCAGGCGACGCCGCTTTGCCGAGATTTTTGCCAAATATTCCATAATGTAAGTTAGCCGTGGGGTTTAGTTGTTAAGGATAACATCCGTTAGTAATTTAGTTAAGTTAGGTTCGAATCTCGCCGCAGCGTTCCGATTTTTCATAGCGATTAAGCGTGCAATTATGTATGTAGTGAATAAATTAAAGTATATATAATAATGAAAATAATAATTGTTTAATTTTTGTATTTAGTTCCTCCTACTGCCGGTTAAATCTTTTGTTATTTTTCATATAGTCGTTTGAGATTCTCATATGCTTTGTATGGCAACTTCAAAAGATGTTTTCATTCTTTCGAATAAAATGTATTACTGTCGTTTTAACCTTGCTTGTCAACTTTAATATAGTGAATTTTAAATTCTCGCAAGTTTTATAAGAGTTATTGCAACATCCTTTCCATTTGTTCAAACAAAAATATTAATTTTGCCAGCTGAAAACCACTATATTAATTTTTAATACGCAAACCCTGTTTTCCCTATTTTGGAACGATATTATATTAAATTCTCATTCATTTTTATCATTTATTCTAACAAAAAGTCTCTCAGTGCAGCTTTAGAGGTCAACTTAATGATGAACCTGGAGGCAGTTCTTAATTGAGCGAAAATGCGCTTAAAAAGAAAAGGAGCTTTAAATAGGAGGTATTGCTGGGGAAGCACATCATTGTGTAAAATTTTACTATATATTTCCAATCTTAATAGATCACGCGAATGGAAAAAATCACGGTATCTATCAGCTATAATATCGATTTGAGTTATGAGATTGGGACCATTGAGATCCATGAGATTGTGGCTTATGCCCGCTCCCTCCAAACATCTAATAAGTTGACCTAGCCAGTTATATTTAGCATTTTTGCTGTTTGCGGTTTCGGCTAGTTTTAAGAGTTATATATAACTTTTTCACCTAGGTTTTCAACAGTTTCAGTTAACTTTGGTTTTTACAACGAAAACTGGCAAGATTTGCAATGTTTGAACACTTTCAGGTAATATTAACGTTTTTCACAAGAAACCGGTTATTTAAAAAAAAAATCATTTTAATTAAAAATCTAAACGTTCATTGACTGTATATTGTCCAAACTATTTTTGCTTCTTCATAGAGGAAGCTTTGTAATGGTAACATTTTCCAAAACATTTTCATTCATTTAATTAAACCTTCCTCAATTTAAAAATATATAATAAAATGTTATAAGCAATTGTCCAGATGTATGAGTGTGTGGATTCGTGTGTGTGTGTGTGTGTGTGCGGATGTGTGTGGATGTCATACTTTTTTTGTGAACACGATAAGTTTAAAACGGTTTCAGATAAATTGATGAAATTTGGAGTTCTTATTTTCACCACTAATATCTTAAAACTGGCTGAAGAATTTCTAAAAATATTCATTGCATTTTTTTAGCACTTAATAATATTTTAATACTCGGTTTTTTCTAAAAAAACGTTTTTTCATTAACATAATTCAAAGTTAATTCAAGAAAATAAAAGATTCCTTGGTTCGAGACGAATCGATTGACCTATACAATTGATACATTTTATTGAAGAGTAAGAAAGCTATGGTAATGTATAATACTTGAAAATACAGTTTTTTATAGTAAAACTTTTTTCTTTAACATAATTCAAAATTAACGCATGAATAGAACAGACTTCTTGATCATAAATTTTCAAATAGAATAATTCTAAAAATTGTTGTAAAGAAATCATAAAGCTGGGAAGGGGATAGGGTACGACAGAACCTTTCTCTTTCCTATTTCAGCTCGAAAAATTATCATTTCGAATACAAAATTTGATTAGTCTGATTTTTCATTGTATTTTTAAAGTTTTTTGTATTATTTTGTATTTTTGGCAAATTTCTATTTTTAAATTGATCAAAGTGAAGACTATGGTTCGTCTATTATTGAAAAAAGTCACTAATGCTTCCTCTATGAGGAAGAAAATACATTTTTTAACAGGAAGCAAAGTGCTCATGAAATGAGCACCATATAATGATAAATACAAACAAAATAGAAACACTTGAGATCGAATTCAAAGCTACTTTATATTAATTATGAAGTTAAAATAGCAATTGTCGTTATTTATCCCTTGTTATTTCCCTACGCCATAATTAATTGACCCTAACTTTGCATAAATTTTATCACTGGATATGGAATACAATTTTGATGTCATTTTTTGACGTTTAATAATAATCATACATTTATTTTTACAGCGAATGATGTTGCGCATAATGCAAAAAATCCAAGAGTAAAAGATTCTTCTGATTTTGCTCCAATTTTTACGAAAATGGTTAGTTTAATAAAATCGAAAAATAAAAAAGTATCCCTTAAGAATCACAATGTTTATGCTGCGAGAAAAAGAAAAGAATTGAAGCACAAAATATAGCGGTTTTATCCCAGATATCATATTCGAGAAGAAGATTTTCTAGAATTAAAGGCAGAAAATGAGGGAGAAAATACAAAAGAACCCAGATAACAATGTGCGCGCACGGTGGTGGCGTATTGACTCGCACGCGTGCGGATTATCCGCACGCAGCGCCATCACCCGAGCAGACATATGCGTCCTCATTTGCGACGCATGTCGCTCGCACGCGTGATAGCGGAACAGCCTGTAATAATACATATCTTGACCGAATCCATTTCAAATCATGCAGGCCGGCGAGTGACATGTTCAGGATTAACTTTTCTATGAAATGTGTTTTGTTCGTTGAAAATAGAAGACACGTAGTTTTTTTTTAATTAACATGGGGACATTTTTTACGAATATAATAATATTTTACTTTAAAAACCGTGCCATTTTTGCAATTTATAAGATATAAAGGTTTTTCTTGTTTCAGTTTATATCTAGTTTCTGCACTTTTTAGAAATCCACAAAAAAGTTAAAAAATAATTAAAAATGTTGAATTTACTTTGAATTTTTGAAAAAAAAAGATAAAAACTGTTTTTCTCAAAAAACCCATTTTTTTGCCTGAAATGTTTAGAAACAATAGCTACTAGTAAAGTCTACTTACCATCAATTTTCCGGTTGCTATTTTTTTGTTTTTCAGGAGAAAACAATTATTTTGATTTTTCTTATAATAACTTTCTTCTACCGAAAAACAAAAAAATATCAAACGGAAAATGTATGGCAGGCGGGGTATATTAGCATCTGTTATTCCTAAAAATTGTAGGCAAAAAAAGTTGGGGTTTTTGAAAGAAAGGTTTTTTATTTTTTAATCCAAGATAACATTACCATTTTTTACTCTTTTTTGTTGCTTTTGAAAGAGTGCAAGAAACTGGATAAACTTAAATAAGTAAAACCTTTATACCTGATTTATCGCATAATCCGCCTCTTGTCCTATAGTTTCTTCCTAAACATTGTTCGCGAAAATTAGTTTATCATCCATCTTAGAAAATTCTGTTCTCAGCATTTCAGAAACACGCACCATGTATTGAAATGGATTTGACTCGAGTTCACCTGCATAACTTCGACTTCGGGCCATTTTTTCGCCTTTTGGTTGAAAGATCGCTTTTTCTTTCGCTTCATCGACTTTGGCATATTTTCTCCTTGTCTTCTGAAATTTTGGATCTGATTTTCTTAATATTTTCACCCTGGTTTAATAATAAAGTTTGTGTTTTCGGAGGGATGTTGTTACGATGACAGGGGTAAAAATAACCTTTATAAAAACGTGGCGAAGACGGCAAACAGCTGACCACGTAAGCTCGCGACGACCATCATCATTTCCAACTGAGCGCGCTTTTTAAACTTATCTTAACTTGAAAGTATTCACATCATTATAAAATGGATTAAAATTCATTAGAAAATTAAAAATGTATTAAATTATCAAAAAATGAAGTACTCAAAATTAGGAAAATTCGATTAAACATGGATTTCTGAAAGTACTTCAACACATTTCTAAACAATAATTCTAAATGTTATGCAATTCAAATTACAAATTGCAGTTATAAAAAATAAAAAGTATTTCATGCGCTATTTGAAATTAAAATTCAAAATCATAATTTTACCAACAATGTCATCAAGAAGAACTTCGTCGTTTTCCTGCCTCGAAATTTTGTTTTTGTCGAAGTTAATTTGTCAGGTAAACAAAAGTAAGAAATAAATTTTCTTTTCAATTTGGAAAAAATCTTATATATATATATATATATATATATATATATATATATATATTAGAAAAAGTTAGAAAAAAGTATTTGGAAATTTTTCAGATTTTGTTCCATGAAAAGGCGGACTAACAATTTTTATTACTTTCTACATATGATACAATTCGGAATTATCAAATTTTGATACATAAACAATATCTAGGATCTAATCAGATCATTATTATGGAATTATTTCTTGTCTATAGGATAGACGCACGCATGCGTCGCAGACAGGCTGACATACGCATTCATACGTGAAGTACGTCGTGATGGCGATATGAGACGCATTACGCACGCACTGTACCTACCCATCACAGCGTTTCGAAAGGTGATGGCAGCATGCGTGCGTTATGTCTCGCGCAGCGAGCGTCGCACGCATGCGAGTACTGTGCGTCGCACGATTGTTATCTGGGAAAGTGAAGAGGCTTCTGAATCCGGCAGGAAAATCGTTCAATTCATTCAGTTGGCTGAAAAATTGCAAGGTGACAGACACGTCGAGAGTGGCATGGGATGCACTTTCATGGATATGAAGTTTATATCAGAAAGCCGATTGGGCACACTGTTAAAAATAGTATTAAATTTAAAATACCAATGTATATTAAAATTAATATCTCAAGCATATGAAATCGCTATTTGGGTACGTGTTTATTAAATTTCATATACATTCATGATAATCGCTCAGATAATTCGACTTTACACAAAATCAAAATTAAATGTACTCACATTGAATTTCTGCCATTCAGGCCAAATTTTTGAAAAAGTTCCACATGTACGTTGCTCTTTAATCATAAAAAGCAATTCAACCGACGAATTCTAGGTTATTATTTCAATTCCGAATATTTGATATGGTTTAAAAAAATAAAAGCACTATGAGTTTTCAAGAACGCTGTTATACCGACCTGTATATTAAATTTAATATAAAGTGTACAGCTATTCATATTGTAATGTATATTAAATTTCAACTCCCGTGTATGCAAATTACTTCGTATACATTTGTATTAAATTTAATGCAGATTTTTTTAACAGTGCACTCAATCGAAGTGGAGTTTTTGACGTAAAATTGTTAATAAAGTATCCGCGTATCCTGCAGAGGATGACCAGAAGAAAGATTTTTACATGCGCATAAACGTCAAGTAAAACGTACCAGAGATGCGAGCGGAAAGTAGCTTCAGATGTCCACGATGCAGCAATTGTATCAATGATTAAAGCTACTGCGGAACTTCGCACATGTTATCACAGTAATTTATGATTCTTTATCTGGAGGGTTAAGTTTCATTTAAAAAATGTATAGATCAAGTTTAAGTAATAAAAAGCATGCCATTGTTCGTTAATATAATCCGAGGTGGAAATTTCTGTAGTCCGCCCGAGTTCAACACCGGCGCAATATTGGCCCAGCTCTCTTCACCAGTATAGATAATCGGCAATTCGCCCAGTACTGGCTAACGGCTGGCTCCAAGATTGGGGAAGTACTATGCCGACAATATAAATATGTAAGAAATAAAAAATACGTTTAAATATGTATGTAATTCTTAAACGTTTTAAAATGGTTTGAAAACTTTAAAAAGCAAAATGGTCTAAAACGCGAAAAAACAAAATACTACACGAAGAAAAATTGTTTTAAATTATTTATTTAAAAATTATTTTATTTATATTACCGTTACCAGTATATTTATTTTACATCTATATAAAATTATATAATAATAATTAATTAGGAAAAGAGAGTTTAAAATTTGGTATTTCAACTTTTTTGAGCTGTGGCTTATGAGGATGGTTTTTTCATTGACTTTCAATTCTGTAGGTTTAAAGCGATGGTTAAAATTAACCAAAAAGTTTAAATGAAATTTATATTTTTGAATTTATAAATTATATTTTGACGATGTGTAGTCGTATGATGAAGAATGGATAATGTAGGTGCCTTCTAAAAGCAATTCAATGAGTTTTTATCATTTTTGCTTTCTCATAGAGGAATGGTAATGTTAACATTTTCCAAATTTTTTAAATTTATTTAATTAAAAATTTTCTCAATTTAATAATGTTTAAAATAATATTATAAGCAATTGTCCGGATGTGTGTGTGTGGAAATGTGTGAGGATGAGTTGGTGGATGTGTGTGTGTGTGTGTGGATGTCACACTTTTTTGTGAACACGATCACTTGAAAACAGTTGCAGATAAATTGATGAAATATGTAGGGCTCATTTTCACCACTAATATCTTGTAACTGACTAAGGATTTCTAAAAATATTTATTGCATTTTTTTAGCACTAAATAATTTTTTTTAAATCGGTTTTTTATAGTGAAACTTTTTCCATTAACATAATTCAAAGGTGATGCAGAAACATAAACGATTAATTGGTTCGAAACGAATTTATTGACCTATAATATCAATACATTTTATTAAAGTATAGGGAAGTTATGGTAATTTATATTTTGAAAATCGGTTTTTATAGTAAAACTTTTTCCATGAACATAATTCAAAGTTGATACAAAAACATAAAAGATTCCTTGGTCCGAAACGAATCAATTGACCCATAATATTGATATATTTTATCGAAGAGTAAGGATGCTATGGTAATGCATAATATTTGAAAATACGGTTTTCTATAGTAAAACTTTTTCGCTAACATAATTCAAAGTTGATAAAAGAATAAAAAAGATTCCTTGGTTCGAGACGAATCGATTGATCTATAATATTAACAGATTTTATTGAAGAGTAAGGAAGTTATGGTCATTTATATTATATTAAAAATCTGTTTTTATAGTAAAAATTTCCCCATCCTCATAATTTAAAGTTGGTGTGAGCATAGAAAAGATGTCTTGATTCGAGACGAATCGATTGACTTACAATATTGAGACATTTTATCGAACAGTGAGAAAGCATAAAGCTGACAAAGGGGTAGGGTGCGATAGAATTTCCCTCTTCCCTTTTCCAGCTCGAAAAATTGCCATTTTAAATACAAAATTTGATTTGTCTGATTTGTCATTGTATTTTAAATCTTTTTTGTATTATTTTGTAATTTTGTATTTTTTGTACATTTCTATTCCTAAATTGATCAAAATGAAAACTTTACTTTGTCTATTATTTAAAAAACCATAGATTCTTCCTTTATGAGGAAGCAAATACATTTGATAACGGGAAGTAAAGTGCTCGTGAAATGAGCATCATATAAACATAAATACAAATAAAGTACAGAACCGGTGGTGTGCAATACCGTGTACGGAGAAAAATGAGATTGAAGAGATCGATATTCAGTACACAAATGGTTTAATGATTACCAAATTTCCGGAATCAATGCAGAAGACACGGGAAGGATTGTGAAACTACACACTAATCATTACAAATTTGTACCTCTCCTGCATAGAACCTTATCTTTTAATACTTTAAACTTATTGTATACACTTCGTACGTTACCACCTACAATTTAAGTGCGTCAACCTTTGCACAAATGAAAAACTAAAGTCTCTCCTAAAAAGTGAGTTTTCTCAAAAAATAATAGAAAGCATAAATTACTATACTTTCTAGCATCAATAATGAAAATCTATGTATCGTGTCTCAGTTGTCAGAAGGACGAACAGTTAATCGAAGTATAGTTTAGTGTTCTATTGAGAACTCGACTGAGTTCGCAGCAATTCAGTAACCATTCCTGGATGCCCCACACTCAATAATGTTCGGGCAGCACCGATCCGAAGCTTGCTTGCATGATACCAAAGTACGTTCAGTGCCTCTTACTTTAGCATCCAGAATACCAGATTGCAGAGAGAAGCTGATTGCTGCGTTGGAATCCCGGGTTCAATTCTCGGCAGCTACGTTTTTCATCTAACTTGACTTTTTCTGTTTCAGCAAATAAATATTCCTAATTTCATGTTAAAAATTTAGTAAATATATGTATGTATAATATATAGCTAAATGTAAGTTTATAAAACGGAAAGTGAATATATCGACCTGTCAACAGCCACCGCTCTGTGTCCTTGTAAATTCTTTTTGGCCGATCATTCTTTACTGTTGCGAGTATAGGAACGATTCCTTTTCTGGACTGGACTCCGTACAGTGCGCCAGAGAAGTCAGACCGTTAACAAGCTGTAATCTCTTTTTTTT
>CAKNWU010046865.1:0-13699 GCA_932072015.1 Andricus quercustozae
AAAAATTCGTTTCTTTTTGTTGAATTTTAGTTTTTAACTGAAAATGTAACCATTCTATTTTTGAATAAAAATGGATCCCTTTTGGTTAAAAATGAAACTATTTGGTTGAAATTTCATGTTTGTGGTTAAAAGATCGTCTTTTTTTTTTTTTAAATTAATCTTATAGTTTGAAAATTTATCTTTTTGGTTCAAAATTGAACTACTTGGTTAAGGATTCACATATTTTATTGAAAATCAAATCTATTTCGACTTAAAATCTTAAACATTTCAAACGTCTCAAATTTTCCATAATATGTTACCTACATCTATTTTTTAAAAATATTTCCCTATTATTCTCCTATTTTCGTTAAAAATCATCCTATTTTCCTGTTTTAAGAGCATTTTGGGCTGTGAAGTATGTCCTTCTTGAAAGATTCCTCATCACTTGACTTCGCGAATTTTTTCCTGACTTCTGCGAAAGTTTGTAACAATGAGGACCTAACTTTTCGGCAGCCCCAAACCAGTGCAGAATTATCGCCGAGTGTCAGACGTTAGAAGAAAGGTTGACCTATAGAAACAATTCGAAAAGTGTACTTTAAAAATGTCACGCAAACGATAATAACTGAAAGAGATTCTTGCTACTATCAATACGAACGAACCACTTCAAAAACCTCTTGTAGATAGAAAGACCTCAGCGAAGAATGTTCTTCAACGGAAATTGAAAAGTTCATTGAAACAAAACGAAAAATTTCTAGCCAATACGAGCATACGAAAAAAGAATTTCACTTTAGCACAAAGAGATTTGATGAAACGAGGGAATGCTTAATGGACATTCCACGATAGAATAGATAGAAGAGATTAATATAAACTTCAGTAAAGTATCGATCTACGAAAAGAATATTTTCCAAAATGCAATATTAAAGTTTAATTTTTGTAATTACAGGAATTAAAATTGTTCAGTAGTTCAATTTTAAGTAAAAAAAGAGAATGCCTTCTGACAGTAGTGCCTTTTCATTAAGACGTTTTCTAGTCATTCGTGTGTTGAAAATTTGTTTCTGTATCTACCTTTAAAAAGTCTGTTGAACACTTCAGCATTTTCTACTGATAAAAATTCACCAAACAAATTCCAGAAGATCACTTATTAAAAAATAGATAAACAACAAAATGCTTCCTTTTGTATTTTTTAAATATTTCTTTATCAGTAGATAGATTTTCATTCCTTATTCTCATCAATTTTTGTGTGTATTCTTTAAAAAAATTGAAGAACATTTTTTTTAAATTATCCTTCACGAAAATAACAAAATAATGAAGATAACAATTATATAATATATTAATTAATTATGCTTCATCAGAGAGTCCGAATACATGCTACTTTATTGCATAGCAGGCTATACAATTTTTCCAAAATTTCCCTCTTTACCCCATTTTCTCGTTTTCCACATAAATGCGAACTGAATTAATAGAACCCAATAAGAAAATTTAACCATTTTTGGTTGAAACATCTACTGTTATATTTTTGGTTAAGAAATCACCTTTTTGATTAGCAATTTTATTATTTGGATGAAGATGTATAATTTTATTTGAAGATTCATCTCATGGATTTAAAATCAAACTATCATATTGAAATTTAAAATGATAGTTAAAAATTCGTCGTTTTGGTTTGAAAATTCAGCTATTGTGGTAGAACATTGAACTATTTGATGACAAATTATTTTTGTTGTTGAAAATGTATCATTTCTAGTTGAAATAAAATTGTTTTGTAGAAATTACGCCTTCTTGCCTTAAAAATTCGAAAGGTTGGTTAACACTTTTTTTTATTTCATGACTAAATAACTTTTTTGGTTGTAAATTAATTGAAAATTCAATTATTTTCTTGAACATTCACATTTTTGGATTGAAAATTAGACTGTTTTGTGCAAAATTCGCCTTTCTGGCTTGAAACTTTAACAATTTGGTAAACAATTCAACTACCTGTTTGAAAATTACCTTTTATCTTAAAAATCCATATTTTCAAGTTGAAAAATAAATGGTTTTTGTAGAAAATTCACTTCTTTAGACGTAAATTTCGTTGAAAGGTCAACTATTACATTTTACGTTAAGAACTCATCTTTTTTTATTGATAGTATAATTTGGTCGAGAAGTTAATATTATTTTGTTGAAAATTCGCCTTTTTGGTAAAAAATGTTATTATATGGTTGAAAAGTTAATTAATCAGTTAAAATATCCTCAATTTTGTCGGAAAATTCATCCTTTTTTGTTGGAAATTTAACAGTTTTTTTGAAAATTCGTCTTTTTTGGAAAAAAACACTATTTGGTTGAAAATTAACTGCTTTGTTGAAAATTCATATTTTTAGGTTGGAAATTAACAGTTTCATACAAAAATTACATTATATATTTTTGGCCAAAAAATTCAAGAGTTTGGTAGGATATTCAAATTTTTTGTGTAAAATTAACTGTACGGTTTAAAATTCATATTTAGGTCTTAAAATTTAACTACTTTGTAAAAGAATTATCTTTTTGGCTTCAAAATTTAACAGTTAGGTTAACATTTCTTCTCTTATTTGACTGGAAAATCTTTCTACATTGAAGATTTATCTCTTTGGTTGAAAAGTAAAATATTTGGTAGAAAATTGAACTTTCTAGATAAAAATTAACTCCTCTTTTTTGGTTAAACTCAACATTTTAAGATTTAAAATTAAAATATTTTTGTAGAAATATCAACTATTATATTTTTCATGGAGAATTAATCTTTCTTGCTTAAAAATTCAACTATATGGTTAAAAGTTGAAATTTTATGTTTGGTTGAAGATTCATAATTTTAGTTGAAAATTCATCTTTTCGGTTGAAAACTCAATTTTTTTAGTAGAATCTTTAGTAGAATCTTCTTGGTTGAAAATTCAAATATTTGTTTAAAAATTTATCGATTGAGTTGAAAAACCAATCTTTTTACTTTAAATATTAGGAACCCAGTGGGCAAAAAAATTAAGGATGTCCTAGAGACGTCTCCGGTACATCCCTTAGACGTATTTTGCAACATGCCTTTTGGACATCCTAAGGAGTTCCGAGGACGTCCCATGTCTTCAAGACGTCTTTAGGACATCTTTAGGACATTAGACGTCTTAGAGACGTTGTTTTGACTGACATTGGGCGTCCTAGGAACGTCCCAAGGACGTTCTTGGGATGTTCATAGTGTTGTGCCCAATGGGAAGTTAAAGCGTTTCAATTTAAAGTTAATATTAGTACCTACAGCAATATGATTCAAAAGAATTTATTCAATTATTTTCGTAAAAAATCTTAATATTTCTTTTAGAGTTATAGGGAATTTTTCAAATTTAAGGGAGGAAAAAGGGGAAAAGAGGTAAAAAGGGATATAAATGTGATTCCTGAACTCCTCCCTTTGTAATAACTATAACTTAATTTCGAAATATTGTCAAAGTTTCATTTTATTTTAATTTATAAATCTCTTCAAGCCACTCTCATGTTTATATTAAAAAATCTTATGAGAAAAATATGGTTACCTCCTTCGGAACGCCCTATCGCTTGAGAGGTAGATAAGAAAAATAGTCCAATAAAGTTCTACTCAGAACAGACTAGAAATTCAGACGTTCCGTATAGAGGTTGAAAAATTGCTTTTTCTGCGAGTAAATTTATCGAGAGATGGATCAATCGGCGATAAGTGTTCTCGGTCTCGGAATTCGAGCTCAACGTAACAAAGGATCAACGCTCTGGCGGCATGGCACAAGTATCATGCTTGGTAATGGATGGACTGGTAGGTTCATCAATGGCCTTCATAGTCGTTTGTAGAACTAGATGGTTCGTTCGTTGAAATTGGCGACCGTTCGAACTACAAATAGTGCTCATGTCGTATATACATATACATATATACTCCAGCTACTGACACAATTTCAGGTTATATGCTTGGGTACGTCCGAATATAACTTGCGTCAATAGACAAGGTTTCAAATAATTCCACAAATAACATTATTTCTAATTTTCCCAGTATTCCAAAATAACCCTTGACATAAAAACTTACTACTTGTGCAGTAAAGTGAACAATAGTGCTTTACAATCGCACAATAGCTGTTTGTGATACAAGTGCACAAAAAATCGATTGTTGACGGGTGTGAAGCGTGTAGCATAAGTAGGAGTTTCGCAGCACAAGGCGATGATTGGCGTACGTGCGAATAGAGTGCAAAGCGAGTGTGAAGCGAGTAAGAAGCGAGTGTGAAGCTAGTGAGAAGCGAGTGCGAAGTGAATGCAAAGCGAGTGCGAACAGGGTGCGGAGCGAGTGAGAAACGAGTACCAAGCGTGTGTAAAATTTTATTTTGACCCTCCGTCGGCAATGTGGATATCACTGACGCCACTATTCTCATTATTAAATACATACACACTAACTGACACTGACGTCTATCAGCCAAGCGCACGTTTGGACATGTTTTGAAAAGACCCACCTTACCGAATGAGGGTTAAAAACTTTTGAGAATATTTTTTTTTTGCTGGTTTGCAAAGTTACTTATCTCTGAAGTGTGCATGTGCGTCCATTGCATCGATTCGAAAAATAGATGTGTTTCAAAGTGCGCACGCTCCTTTATTATTATCGCACAGTCTGCTGCATGGAAGCACTTTGCATATCATTTATGTCTTCACTATCGAGATGGGTGATGCAAAAACCATATAACTTTTGAGTTCAACAAACTTTAAATTTTAACACTGTTAAAACACGATAAAATTGCCGTGCATTTGCCGTACGATTCCGGCAGGCTTTTTCGAAAATTCCCGTAGATATTTGATCATATAAATGAATGACGTTTCAATTCTTTTTCTAAATAAATAGACTTGATAATCTACTCAAAATAGGTATAATGTTCTATAAATTCAAGAATCCTGAGAAAAGGGTAAGGAGTTGAAAAAGTAAATAAACTCTAGATTAAACATTTTTAAATTCTACTGTTTTAAAAATAAAATTGAATACGATTGGTGAAATATAGTACATTATGCAACAAGAGGCAAAAGTAGAAGATTTTTCCCCGGGTTTTTTCATTGACCGAACGACAATATTGTTCCAGAGGGTGCGTTTACTGCCCTCGCCTCGCTTGGGCAGTAAGCACACGACGGAGAAATATTCTCGTAAGGGCAGTATAATCACCCAAGGGAAAAATATACTTTTGCGTCGTGTTGCATGTAGTATTTTATTCCACTCTCGACTGAATGTCCACTTTTTGGTCCTGAAAAGCGGGGTCGAAACAACTTCGCATTCCTAGGAGTATTTTTGAAAATTAAAAAAAAAATTCGAAATATTTTGAAATTTTTTAAAATTTTTGTAAAAAAATTACTTTTGCCCCGCTAAACTTTACTTTCGCCCCGCTAAAATTTACTTTTGCCCCGCTAAATTTTACTTTTGCCCCGCTTATCAGGGGCATGGTGGGTTTTTCGGTCGAGTGGGGAATAAAATTCATAAACTGTCGCACAATGGGGCAAAAAAGCTTCTGTGGGCAAATCAATTTTGATCTTGCACTATTCATTCTATCTTAACTTTTCTTATGATAAAAATTGTTGTGATTCCGCAAAGCTTTTTGTGTAGAAGTAATATACAGTGGGTGAGAATAATTTAAAAAAATTTGATTACGTTATATACAAATTTATTTAAAAAAATTATTTTTTGGGAATTGGCAATGTTTTTGTCATTCAAATCTACATTTTTTGTATAAAATATGAGAGTAATTGATGTTTAATACGATACTTTACAAAATAAGAATTATTGATTATTTGAACAATTTCTTTTTACAAAATCCATATTTTGATTATATTTCAAATAATACGCTCAACTTTTTTCACGGAATTAACTAAGAATGTCTTTGCGATGACTTTTCGCTATGATACTTTTCAAATCAACAATTGTCGATTACTTAAACTATATTCGTAAACAAATTCAGACTTTGGCTATTTTTCAAGGTATATACTCACTTTTTGTTTACGGAAACAACTAATAATGTATTTCCAATGCCGCTATGCTACGGTACTACAAATTTGATAACAATTATAAATTATTTAAACAATTTTTATGACAAACAAAAATATCACAGCAAAGAATATTCGTTGAGTGTATTCGTTGAAAACAGCCAAACTCTAAATTTGGTTATGAGTATTCTTTAAATAATTAATAATTGTTTTCAATTAAAAAAATATCATGGCAAAGAATACTCGGAAAGACATTCTTAGTCGATTTCGTAAACCAGAATTAAGCCTGTTCATTCGGAAATAGCCAATCTCTAAATTAAAAAAAAAAAAATAATAATTCTTGTAAATTTGTAATGTATCATAGCAAAGAGTTTATAATAATTGTTTAAACAATTGTAAAATAACATATATTTTTAATTAATCGTAAACACAGAAATTTTTTGTTAATAGCTTTAGTACAAACATTAGACCTTCGTTGATAAATATGAAAATCTTTAACAAATGGTACTTCTGAAAAGTTATAACAAATGTCAACTTTATTGTTAAACAAAAAATTAACCCAATTTTTATCAAAAATCCAATAGTGTAGGCTAAAAATTGATTTAGCCACCAGAAACTTTTTTTCCCTACTGTGTGTCAGGCCATATTAAAGACCTTGGAACCTTTACTTATCCGCCATTTCGTATCGAGTGCTCTTTCAAATGCCATTTTACATTACTGTTTCATCTCACGATGGTTCCCTCTGAGCAGCTCTAGAAATCCCTGGCAGAGAAAGAGAAACAGAAAGAGAAGGATGAAACTTGGAAAATCAGCCACAGTTACTTCCACTGCTGTAAAACGATTCGATGGAGCGCAATTTCTCCGATTACCAAGCAGAAACTTCAACCTGAACTACCTTCCTTCTTTTTTAACGTATTTCTTTTGAGAATTCTGTCCCAAGTTAAATAATATTTCTCGCTCTTAGTAGTTGAAATCCTGAAAAGAGGATTTCTACAGTTTCCAAAGTTCCAGGATGATGCAAGTTCACGAGAAAGTTCAATTTTTGGTGAACGCATGTATTACGAGTTATGGCCGGAAAGTATCCGGATTTGTGGTGTATCAGAAATAAGGGTTCATTCATGTCAATTGTGACGATATCCCCTTCAAAATTCTCCCATTTGGAAGCCACAACCTTCTTCCAGCGATCCTCCCACTTTCAGAAGCACTTCCTAAAGTCACCTTTCGGAATAGCTAACAGCTACTGCATCGCATTCTGTTTTATTTCCTCTACGTCTTGAAATCATTTTTCTTTTAGAGGATACTTCAATTTGGGAAAGAGTCAGAAATCACAGGGAGCCAGGTCAGGATTTCTTGGGGGCTGCCGAAGTTGTGTAAGGCCGTGTTTCACCAGAAATTTCTGAATGAGCTGCGATGAATGGGTATGTGCGTTATCGTGGTAAAGGCACCAGTCGCAACTTTTCCAAAAAACAGGCCGTTTCCTGCCTACTGCGCCATATAGTCGCTTCAGAACTTTATCTGACCTTTTGAAGACATTTTTACTAATTAACACTCGCACTCTTTTCACATTTTGAGGTGTTTTGACTATGATTATGATACACGGTCCGAATCATAACGATGTCATATAACACTTGTCGACTAAGATTTGCAGGACCGCGTAACTCAGTAGGGGTCTCACATAGGACCTCCATAAATGGTAAAGACCTGTTTTTGATAATAGCACAACTAGGTACAAAATTAGGGCACAAGTTTGGATACTTTCCGGGCACACCTCGTACACAAGCATTTATTAAACATTCATGTTGAAAATTCTGGGGTTTTTAAACTACATAGGAAATTACTTCGAAATTACGTAGCACACTACGTCAGAAGCGTCGCAGAATCCGACGTCGTAAATTACGTTGGAAATTGGGATAGTAAACGACGTACATAGTATACGACGTGGATAACGCCGTTTCCGACATACTTTCCTACATCGTGACCAAAACATTTTGTGTAAATAGTTTATTTATTATTGAAATAAGCTCCACAAATTTCGCAAAAAAGTCGAGTACGTCGTTTCCGACGAACTCTATGACGTCGTTTCTGACGCAGTATTCTACGTAGTTTACGGCATAGTTGCCGACGTAGTTTACCACGTCGGAATTTTCAAAAGGCAAAGCCAATGTCATGGCCATAAATTGAATGCCAGAATAAAGGTCATAAAAATGGAAAGTCTGTCGGTGAAGGTTAGGAGAATAATTCGGAAGTCATCAATATGTCACGTTGTCAGCTGTGCCAAGGGAAATAACAGTGGCATATCAAATATTTTGACGATTTTTCAGGCGAGACAGAAAATCTTTCTGAAAATCGAATTTTTAATTTAGAAAAAGTTTTAAAAAATTCTTTTGGGATACATGAATGATGAATTGAAGCGTAAAAAGCTGGATTCGGAAATTTTATTAGGTTCTGAAAAAGTGGAGGGAGATTTTTTATTTTCTGTTTGCTTGAAGCGCAAGTTTTCTCAACTTCGGACGGTAATTAAATCCACTGATACGAAAAAATGTTAAGATAAAAGTTTGCACGTCTAAAAAAGTTCTATGAAAAAGTGCTCTTTTGCGATATCTTGCATCGTTTACGAGAAAAATTCAAAAATTACATTTCACGAAAAAAAATTTTCTCCGCGTCTCAAATGTTTTTTCGCGCATAAAGCTCTTAGCTCTTCATTATATAAGGAGAAATTGTGAAAAATATGGCTTGAAATAAATGAGTGGGGTTTTCCGGAAAATCTTTTTTCTTTTTGTTTTCTTCCAATTTTGGAAACGTGAAAAAAAGTAGAAAATTCGATATTATGAAAAAAAATTCTCCTGGCCATAAAATTTATTTAGCCCACATAAAATTAACAGAATATCTTCTTTGTGAAACTACAAATTCAACAAACAACGCCATTTTAGTAGTTTTTGAAGTTTTTTTAAGTTTCGTGCGGATTTCAAACGAAGATAATAAAAGCTACCAAAATATGAAAGAAAACCATATCTCAATCAAGTGAAATGTTATAGAGGTTTGAAGAAAAAAATCTGGCTTCAACTAATTTCGTCTAAAAAACAATCATATTTCGTCCCCGAGAGATTCTGCGACTTCAAGTGTAGAACCTCACGGTTTGCTTGAAAGGTGTTTTGGATTTTTTCTGGCATTTTAGATTTTCCTGTTGGATTTCTTGCGCTGACTTCCTACAAACATTTTAAGCTCAAAATTAAAATCTTGCACTGGTCCCCGTTCGAGATAAGGCCCTTTTTCTGCCATTTTTCCGAGTTTTACTGGGAAAAGCCTGATGAAAGTGTTCGAAACTGTCTTTCTTCTTTATATTTTCTCAGAATAAGTTCTTTCAGTCCCAAAATTAAATACGCCCTTTGAGCCCTTTTCCAGAAAAGGCCTTAGCTGGAAAAGGGTTCAAAGGGCGTATTTAATTTTGGGACTGACATTAGTTATTCTGAAAAAATGTGAAAAAGAAACTAGGCTTTTCCCAGTAAAAGCCGCAAACATGGTAGAAAAGGGGCCTCATCTCGAAAGGGGACCGTTGAAAGATTTTAATTTTAAGCTTAAAATGTTTGTAGGATGTCATTTCTAAAATATATGAATGTGAAAATTTTTAATTTTATATCTAACAATTTTGTATATAAAAATTAGAATTAAGAGATTTAAAAAATTAAATTCATCAAATTCAAGCCATCAAAATTAAATAATTCCACAATAATTAGTCTTTAAAATTCAACATTTTAAAATTGGACTTGTTGTGAGTGAACTTCCACTAAACCTGTAAGAATTTAAAAAAAATGCATTTTAACTCCAAGGCATTGTAAATTTATAGTTTTGAATAAAATATTCAGTTTTCATCTGGAAAAAGGTGAACAGGTGACACTCTATGATGACTGTTAAAAGTATGAATTTAAATTCATGGTACATGCCTCCTTGCTTCAGAAGTTTGTTCCCAAAATATCAAATAGTCATGCTGTGGGATTGTTATGAGGCCACACCCACGATAAAGACTATGATGGAAAGGTTCCTCTTCTATTTTATTGGAATTTTTTAATTCAGTTAAATATTAATTTTGAAAAATTGGCTCTTATTAAAATAAGAGCCGAAACTGTTTATCATTATCATTAAATAAAGAGTGTTCAGATATTATTATTCACAATAATAATAATAATATTTTAACACTCTTCATCTAATTAAAGAGACATGGAGAAAAGTATTCAAATCGGAAAAACCAATCAGAAAACTTGTTATGACACTAAAATTTAAAGATAACATTAGATTCTTAGGTTTTAAAAATGTTTAATTATCTGATTTTTTACTCCAGATACTTGTAAAATTGAATGCTTCTAAAATTCAAAAGATTCTTTTCAGAAACAAATCATAAGATATATCTTAATCCGAATGTATTGGAAATACATTTCAATAAAAATATATGAAGAAGATTGACCTCATAATAATTTGTATTATCTTCGAATTGCAAGAAAATATCTATTTCAACAAAATTATTTTGTTTTGATGATTTTGATATTTGACATTTACTTTATCGTGAGATAAACAGCCACATGTGACTTTCAGTCTATATATTGTCATTCAAAGTCAATACAAATCAAAAACTGTTTTTTTCCACCTCGTCTAATATCTATTATCGACAATTCTGTAATACTAGATAGTGTCTAACATTATCTTGAGGTCAACCTTTATATTCATATTCGTAAACAAGATGCTTTTAGATGACGTGACATTGCAAGAACAGTGAAAAATACAATGTTATATTACAATGGTAAATAACTTCTAAAATACAGAACTTTTTTCAATCTGCATACTTTTTATTTTTAGAAAATTGTAGAAAATAACCAATTAAGTTAAGATAATAATTAAGTTAAAAAAATGTAGTTCTAAAATTGGCCTTAAATTATTTATCGAAGTTTTAAAAATGTCACAATACACATCGTTTGAGTTTTGAGATTTCGACAGCATTGTTAAAAATAATTTATAAATTTGAGGAAAATGTCCCTCACTCTTAATTGTAAGTAATTTTGTTAGAGAACTGAAGGCGAACTTTTGGAAAAAATGTTTCAGGTTAAAACTTTTTATGCAACAATATTTATTCAGAGTTTTATTTTTTCTTTTCCCTTTAAGTAGAAGTTGCAATTTTTATTTAATTTTAATCTTATAGGGTTTATTTTACTCCTTGAAAGATGTACTAAAAATCTGTTTGGTACGTTTTCATCAAAAACTTGTATTTGAGAAAAATATTATTTACATAAATACTAATTGTATAATCCGTAAATAAATGTTTTAAAATAAAGACGCACTAAAGAGGAAAACTTAAAAATAAAAATATAAAAAAATTAATAAAAAACGAAACAATTTTACTATTCGCACCAAAATTTTGGTACACGTAGACACCACTATTTTTTAAATTTCCGTAACTTTTATCAGCAAATATATTAATTGCACAGTCACTTTGACTATTTAACTCGAATTAAAATGTAAACACCGCAAAGATGCTTTTCTATTTTTGTAATTAATTGCATAAACAAATCAAATGTTGTTAACATTTTCTTAACTTTTTACAAAAATTCCCAAACTTACGGAAACATACGTTGCCACAGTAAATCGGTAGCAACAAACCTGTCATAGAAACGTATGTTTACATAAGTTTGGAGATTGTTCGATAAAATGAAAAAGCCTCATATGGGTATTCACATGTTGATGTGAATTAAAAAGTCAAAGATACTGTATAATTAATAAATTTATTTGTAAAAGTTTCAGAACTTTAAAAAATAATTCTTTTTTTGTTTTCGTTTCTTCGATCGGACGCTTAGTTTGTTCATAACAATTGAAGAACATTGAAAAATAATCTAATTGTTCAAAAAAAGCACACCTGCAAATTTCGTACACAAATCCAAAGGTAATTTCAGTTTTTCGATGAGACGCTTAATTTGTTTAGAATTAATTACAAAAGTTATGTATCAGCTTATGCTGTTTTTTTGTCTTCAATAAATAATAACGATATTAATAATTAATGATTAATGATAAATAATAATAAATTATAATAGATTAGAGTAAATCATTTTTTCCCAATTTATGAATTCTCAAATTTATAGAAACAAAATTTTCATAAATTTTAGAAAACAGAATATTCATGTCATAAGTTGTGAACCAGTTTCAAATAAAAATGTAATTCTATATTTCAGTTATGTTTTGCCAATGAGTGAAATAATCTGCTAATATCGATAGACGGCTTATGATTTTGTTTTTTGTGTAATTATATAAGAAACGTAATATATCTATACTTAATTATGAATGATTTGAGGAGAAATTAAATTTTTTTCAAACACACATTTCTTTGGAAACCATTATTTCACTATTTAAAATTTTATTCGACTTTTACTAAAAATTTTAATCCACAATAAGGTAATCACATTGATACGAATTTGAAATCACACAATTTTTCACAAATATAAATTTTGCAACTACAAGATATCAGGACAAAGTTAGTCTACATATTCAAATTAATAAATAACTTATAACTAGGTTTAGTTTATTGTCCAATAATATCAACTAAGTAGTTAATTTTCCCACCCAACCTGTCATTGGTCCATCTTAGTGTGACAATGCTTTTTCCGATGCCCCCATCCTTGATCTTACAGTTATCAGAAGCACCGCCTTGATCTTTTACAACAATCTCAGAAATTTTTGGAACATATGTTTTATCTTTTGCTTCTTCAAACTTTAACTTTTTCACTATGTCATCGTCCGGGTGCTTGAGTAGGTAAGTCTCATATTTATGATGGTGACCCCAACGACGTTTTACAAATACCTTCTGGTCCTTTAGTAAATATACGTCACCGTCCTTATGTTTTCCGAAATGGTAATCCTTTTTAGGACGGGCGACTTTTAATGCTTGTACACACGTTACCAAACACATAGCAAATGCCAAAGTGAAAAAAATCTTGTTCACCGCCATTTTTCACGTATTTCTAAGAAATGCACTATTACTTTACGTAACGTGTTAAACTCTTGTTAAAATTTAGTGAAGGACTGTAATGCTCGGCTCAAGGCGAGCACCTTTATATAAGTTTTGAAAAAAAATGCATAGTCAGTCTTTGAACACAGTGCAGTCGAAAAATAGAACTGGCGCGATAGGTAGGAGGGTCCCCATTTTTTATCGAAATCTTAGCGAAAAAAATACATCAGCATCTCAATTGGGGAATTAACGAGTCATTTAGAGAACTTTTCGCGTTTCTTATTTCCAAAACTGCCCCCTTTGGGTTTAAAATTTTTAGATTTGAAAAGTTCAATTTCCGTTATCGAATATTTAATTCCTAATAATAATACAATTGCCACTTTAGGTGCTAAAACTTGCCTACAATTTGACAAATACCCATAGGGGCCCATCATTCCCCCCCCCCCCACCCCCCCCCGGGCCGAGATTTTCCTCGCGACGGGCCTGATATCAATTTGAAAAGGTTATGATGAAAATTTGAAACGTAAAAAACAAAAATATTCAATAAAGAACGCGAATAAGTAATATTTTCAACCCTATTCAAAGAATAAAGAGCTAATATTTTGAAACTTAACAAAGTCTAACAAGGGGAGGGGGGGTAGGTTCATGTCCGGCGCTGATTCTTTTGTTACTTTGAGTGTGAAAAGAGGATCCCAGACTATGAAGAAATAAATAAAAATTTTGTTCAAATGTTCACATTTAGGGGTTGAAATCACCCCTACTACATTTTTGAGTCTT
>CAKNWU010046960.1:0-15231 GCA_932072015.1 Andricus quercustozae
TTATATTTTTTAAGTTTGAGTTTAAAAATGTAAGATTTTAAGATTCTTAATTTTTAAATTTTACAGTTTTTAGTGTTCACTTCTAGAATTGTTAAATTTTCAGAATATTTAAAAAAAAAATTTAATTTTAGGCTACCATTTTTAAATTATACAATTTTCTTCTGATTAGATCTCATACCATTCCCAAAATTTAGATTAAAAACTATGTATGGGTCTCCGCATGAAAAGGTCGCTTATATGGTCTGTATTTTTGAAATTTAAACTTCGGAAAACCTCTTTTTGAGAAAAAAAAGCATCTAAAGTAATTAACGAGGCTTATGAGGATAAGCGCACGTGTTATACTTTTTCTTTCAACATAAAATATATCCCCTTCAGGTTGCTTTCAAGACATGAGTATAGTGCTAATAGATTATAGGTATAAGACATATACCATATACCAAAAATAATCATTTTGACCCTGAGTTACGAAAACGTGAATATCTCCTTAACTAGAACCGACCCTCATTCAGTATTTAATGTTTTGAGTTTTTAATTTTTAAATAAACAAATATAATTTAAAATCTGTAGGTTCATTGAACAATTAGTACTGAAATTTTGTTTGAGAAACTAAAATTGTGAGTAATTCTCATTTGAGGATTGTCTAATTTTTTAGGCTTTAAATTCTAGTTTATTTAATTTCGAATATTTTATTTTGAAATAGTGTCTAATATGAAATTTCTTTTAAACTTAGGGTCAATACGGAAAAAGTGTAATATAAAGTGATATATTATATAGTAACGTAGAAAAAGACAATAGTTATTTCTTTACATAATTATGTTAAAGAAATCTGAGATGCTTTTAGAAAACTAAAATTCGTGATTGTATCATCTGGTCTTTAGAATAGAGTTTTTCCTACATAAAAGCTTCTTTTATTGCTTTTGTTTAAGGAACGACGGAAGATATACTATATTTTTATTTATTTTCCGTTGTTTTATTATAGGAGCCCTCTTGTGAATAAATAAAAGTGCATATTTCGCAGTTTGAATTCACGACTATAGACTTTCTATATTTTTTGTTTGCTCTACCCACCTGTTTCTAATTTAGAGATTGCATAGCGATTACTAAAATGCAGTTCCGCACTGAAATTTGTATTTTATACGCCTTCGAGTTTTACAACGATTGAATTATCATGTCCGCACCCAGGTGATGTGTCATATGTTAATTTTTTTTTTTGGGCCTCGGAACTTGGAATGGAGGCGTCTCCTTTGAAGCCATATTCGGACAGCTTTATAATACTCGCGAACTCGGAGTAGGCGAACAATGGAGCCGAATATAAAAAGTATAGGCACGCCACCGTATTTGCTTACTATTTCCACTCGTTTTACTTTCTTTCAGCTAAAGATACTCACTTAACGGGTTATAAAGACGGAAAATAAATTGTTCACGAAGCCTTAAAAAGTTAGGTAAATTTGGAGTTTAAACATATTTCTGGGGAACATGAAAACCTTTGGTGTAGGCAGACAATTCGATTTATTCCAAATTACAACATTTGACGATATTCGCAAAAGTGTTGTCTTTTTTTAAACATATTCAACTAATTTGAGTAAATATGTGGAGTAAACGAAAAAAAAAACCATTGGCGCTTCAAAATTGTTGTAACCTTCAAACAAATTTTTGGATCAGTTTTGGGTAAACAATTTTTGTCAATTCATATTTTTTCGTATCTTGCATAGTTTTACCGCAAAATAGAATTTTTTATTTTTCATTATTTTTTGTGCGATCAAAATTTCAATTTTCGATTTTTCAAGAAAATTTAAAACGTCATGATAATATTTTAGGGCTTTCAAAAAGCAACATTTTTTTCTCTTGATTTTTTCATATCGTGCGTGGTTTGGATTCAAATTTTAATTTTTTTTTTAATTTTGAAAATGCTGTAAATCTGATCACGTTCTTTTTATCGAAAAAAGTGGTAAGGATAAATTATTCAACTTTTCGAGTAATATGAATAGCTGTACATGGAACTTTTATATCTTGAATGAAATGGTCTCAAAAATTTTAAAAATGCTCAACCTCTTGAATATTTATCCAAAATAGCTGGCTAACGAACTCGACCTGATAATTTACAACCTTATAAAGTGTGCCAAAGGGCAATTCAATCTGATAATTCCTTCAAATAATACCGTGTTTAAGGATAACAACGACAACTATGACAACGACAGTCACCGACGTAAAAACTATTTTTTCTGGCTCAGGGGGCCTCAAAATCTTCAAAATTAAAAGTCGACATAAATACCCGCCTCATTATACAATAAACGCGACTCCACTCTCTTTAAATGAACCAGCGAACTCTCATTGATTGCCAGTGAAATTTCACTGGTTGAAACAGCCAGAAGTGTGTCACTGATAATCAGTGAGAATTCACTGGTTCACTCAGTAGAATTCCGACACTGGTTTAATCAGTGATGTTCACTGGTTTCTCAGTACCAGTAGACATCTGGTCGTACACCTTTTCGTCTGTCAGCTGGTAAGGTATGACACTTATCATTCATCACTATTGTGGTAGCAGTTGCAAAATTATCTTTGAAAAACGGCAATTTACTCTCACAACAATAAACGAAGGCCGGGCTGCAATATATAATGGGATATAATATTTTGCGCCTAATTGTGCGGGAAGGCCCGTCATTATGTCATCATGTGGCGTCGTTCTAAGTCAAACCCAAGTGTCCAGGGGCCTACCCACTTCCAAGCGAAAGATGTATCCCCTGCTTATTGCAGTTCGTTTACACTTGAGAAATGCCAAGACGTGACGCATTAGAATTAACGTGTAACTTGTATATACACTACTCGTGCAGAAATTGCTCCACTTAGGCCCATTTAAAAAGGGGGGCTGAAAGGCCCTGATGAGTATTTCTATTTTGAATAAAAAATGTTAAATTACAATCGGGCACTCATTAATTGTTTGTGGGGTTTCGTTAAGGCTTGTCCTAAGTCTTATTTCCACTAAAGATACCTTGTTACGCCCCACTTCTAAGCTAACCTAGTAATTTTTCCTCAATTTTTGCATTATATTGTTAAGTTTATTGACAGTAAACTATAGTGAAGACATTTTCCATTCAGGGAATTTTGTAACGATCGGAATAAATGGAAATCAGAAGGCGGCTAACTCAGATGAATATGGACGATGAGACAAAACATCACAGTCAAGGCTTAAAAAATTTTTCGGGTAGCTATTTTTCCTGAATGGAAAAACCTTCACTGATGAGGAGAGTGTCAAAAATCACCTAAATCGGTTTTTCATTGAAACGCCCCGGACATTTTACTAACGCGGTATAATGAAGTTGGTGAAAAGATGGCAAGAGGACATAGAAAGAAATGGAAATTATGTAATTGATTAAACTTTGTTTTCTCTATGCTATAAGTAATGATCAAGATCTACAAATCACCGAACGGAATTATTTGCCAACCCAATAATATCCCCATCAAAGTAATATTTCAATTAAAAAATTGACTATATAATTTCAGAAACAGCATTACAAAATTTTCCTTAAAGAAAGTTACACATGTTAGAATTCCTTTTTATAATCATATTATTTATTAATTTTACTCATTCAATTGGAAAATCTGAATAATACTGGATATTATTTATGTAATGATTTTTTGTCTTTTGAAAAAGCGCTCCGTGCGTCATCAGCTTCCGTGCAGAGATTTTTGGCGTGGCACCGGTCGGGCCCACATCTGGCAGAATGTGTAAAAAGGTTTCTAGTAAGAAATCAACCATACATTAATAACTTTAAACTTTATTTAAACATTTTAGACAAATCCGGCGATCATCGAGATAAATTCGTAAAACAATAGACAAAATAATTTTTTTAAAGGAGCTTTTATTATACTATTATTATTATTTGTTGGTAAATTCAATGCGATAATTCATCGGTATTTCGCAAGTTTATATAGTTGTCAGTTGACGAGTTGAAGTAAAATTGAATAAAACATACTTGATGTATTCTACTTCAAATCTTTTATACATCGCATGTATAAGACTTTTTAAAGTGTTACAAAACGAATAATATGTGAATTCATCGCTGATTTATAATTGGGAAAATTGTTCAAACTAATTATTTTACAAGAAATTTCAAAGTCATAAATGCTTTACACTGACTTACGACAAATCAAATACGAATTCTCAGCTTATTTTGAGGTTAAGTTTGATCTTGATTATAATTAATCTACTCACCTTTGGCTTTATTGCGCAAATATAAGCAATGGTCGCAATGGACCCATGCTTCCGAACCCCTAAAGTACTTTTTATCGCAAATTAATATTTTAATTATTTTTTAAATCACGTCACACTCGAACCGTATCATCACTTGTTAATTATGGTGGCGGCGACAATAACACACAAAAACACGTCGGGCTGTTGGAGTAAATAGACCTTGTATCGCAATTTTAAATATCTCAAATTAAAGTTTAATCATAGTTGAATCACATTCAATATTATCACTTGCTAATTATATGTAATTCATATTATATGGAATAAAATTAAAATATCGGCCGTCGGAGGGTCGAAGTAGATGGCGCTGCAAACGGTATTATACAGATGTGGTTCCGACCCGAACTACAAGAGTAGCCATGCTGCAACCACAATATGGCAATTTCTGCACGGGAGTGCCACCATGACTTAAACAAAATTCAGCTCTTTAAATGATTTTGTACAAGTGTGAACACGGTGTAGATGTAAGGGAACGCCTGAAAGAAATAAGAATAATTATGCATTTCAACGCGATTTTGGTTATTTTACTATCTTAAGGGCGTTGGAACCAGGCCCTAACATCAAAATTCAACTGACTCATTTTAATCCATAATTGCTAGAATTACATCTTTGTTAGATACTTAGTTCCTGTTTCGAATTAATTTTGTATTCGAATTGAAAAATTGGCTAATTTGAATACTTTTTCTGAAAAACGATTTTTTTTATTCTAACTCGAGCATTCGAAAAAAGCGTTTTACACCAAAAGTATAGAAACTGCCTGAGAGTCCTGAGAGATGATCGGCTTCTTCGTCAATCAACATATACGGACCAGAGGGAAACAGGGTTTTCCCAAAACTTCAGTTGTCAAAATACTTTAACCCGTTGTGGCCACACCTCCGGATATTTTAGGCTGCAAAAAAATCATAAGTCATGTTGAAACAATAAAAAATTGGAAAAAAATATCTCCGAAGCTTCAGTGATAATTTAACTATTCGAAAAAAATGCTTGAG
This sequence comes from Andricus quercustozae, assembly GCA_932072015.1. Classification (NCBI taxonomy): domain Eukaryota; kingdom Metazoa; phylum Arthropoda; class Insecta; order Hymenoptera; family Cynipidae; genus Andricus; species Andricus quercustozae. The sequence continues at coordinate 5,239 of CAKNWU010046960.1, forward strand.
AAAAAAAACGGAGACAATCAGAAAAAAGCGGAAAGCCCGTGGGGTCAGTTGGGCGCCATATGACCACAACGGGTTAAGCAAAAATGTATTTTTAATTAAAAAGTAAGGAAGCTACTTTTTCATTAGAAACTTATTGTTATTCTTTTAAATGATTATAATTTTAGAAACTAGGGCATTCTTACACAAATCCGGGAGGACTCTGACAAGTTTTCCCAACTTAGGGTAATCATCTGTGGTCGGACAGGAATGAATAGACAAAAAACGATAACGTGAATCCTTTTTTAATATTAACAAAAATTACAACAACCATTATTCTTTTGCGGCAAAATTGATCTAATTTAGCAGCCAAATAATTCTGCTTGTGTAAAACAGATATTCACGCGATTCAAAACAAAAGGAAAAGAGGGCGATGCTTTAGTTTCAAGACAACTTTTTCTCTGAGTATTCGCAACCGGTTTTTTAACATACGTACGGTAATCAATTTCGTGTGACAAAATGAATTTCTTAGTATTCTTAAAAAAGCAGTCAACATTATAAGATTAGTTTTATAATATCTTGTATTACACGATATGCTTAGTATTTCTCTGTTTATAATTCAATTTGAACTCTAAAGTTTTATTTATAAAAGCATATGTTTATGGTAATGAAGACAAAAAATGAAAATCCGTGAGACAGATGTTAAACCTTCTATAATAATATTTAATTGAATTAAAAAATGGGCAAAATTTATACTTTTGTTTATTCAAAGGCCAGAAGCATGTCGCAAAAAGCTTTTTTTAATATTGTTCGAAAGAATGGACAAAATAAATGTGTCGATGTAAAGATTAAAGTTGGAACAGAGTACGGTAATTAAATTTCGGGTGTTTGTATATAATAATTAAATTAAGGCAAATGAAATAGAAATTAAAAAAAGGAATTGACTATTTTGTTGAGGATGATGAAAAGTATTTATAAAGTTAAAAAAAAAAACAGAAAGACTTTGCATGTAATTTTTATATTACCAGGACTTTAAGTTTTCCGCCAATTTGACAATAACCCATTAACAATATCTTAGGGTTTGAAATATTTTGTTGCTCATCTCGACTTTAATCACATACCGAAATGAAGGTAAAAATTAATTTATTATGATTTTTGTAATTTATTGGTTGCCGCAAAAAATAAATAAAGTGATATACAAAACACGTAGCTACCTCAAATATTTAATCGCAAATGATTAAATCGTGAAATGAGTCAGCGTTCGTAGATCAGTGACACGCAGTGAGATAATTCTCAATGTCTGTTCCGTCCTGTAAAAGGTCCGAAAGTTTTAATCATGTCAAGGAAAAGGTGTTTGCTAAACGTCTTTAGTGATTATTGCGTGTAGGCCATGCCCGATTTGGCATTACGTTCAGATTCAGCACAATACGTGCAAATCTACCTCAATTCATATCAAGGATGTTGAATGATACGAGGATTGTGGCAGAGAGAGAGAGAGAGAGAGAGAAAGAGAGAGAAAGAAAGAGTTTAAAAATTTGAAGGGCGCCGCGGGGAGGTGAGAGATTATATCGCGGTTCAATCTGACACGACGTTTTCATTTGTCTAAGAACATGCGATACAATATAGAAAGATCCGTTGTAGACTATCCCTTTTTTTATACATTCTCTTGTTTTCTATTGATATAGCAGTGAATTCGTAGGATAAAAAAAATCAATTTTTCACACTTAAATTATCAGAGATTATTTATAATCTCTTCTAGATAAAATCCTAATTTCAAAAAGGTGAAGTAAATTCAAAGTTTAAAACCTAAAGCAAACTTAAGTGAAAGTAATTTGAATAATTTTTTTGTCAAATTACTTAACATTTTTTTACCAATTCAGTCAGTGAAATTTGATTGAGAATTTGTAACCTATGACTGAAAATTAGTTATACTGAAAGAATCAGTGACTCACTTTTTACTTTTCAATTATAGTAATTTTTAACTGACTGACATTTGTGTTATATTTTAATTTTGAAATTCATTTGTATCTGTTTATAGTTTTAAATGGGGAAGTTTTAGGGGCTTGCAAATGTTTAACTGGAAAAGCTACAATTTTTGATCTTCAGTTTATGTTTTTGCGTCTAAATCTCTATACATTTCAAACTTTGCAGTTGTGGATATTTTCAATATAGCTTTTTTCAAATTATTCAAAATTTAATTGGTTCATTTTTAAACAAACGAAATCCTTTTCTTCGTTGTAAAACTTAAAATTTGATATAACACGGGGAAAAGTTGAATGTCTTTCATTACTTTTTATTTAAATTATGAAAACCGATTCGATGTGAAGGCATCATGTAATAATAAAAATCTCCTTGATAAGGAATATGCTAAAGTTAACATTATCAAGATGCACGAATTTGATTTTTTATAACAACCGTTTATTTGCGTGAACAATCTGAATTGCATTACTATTAGGAGATAGTTTTGAACATTCATTAATCGTGATTGTCTGAAGTTTAATACCAATGGAAACAAAATTTTCGTAAATTTAAGAAAACGAAATAATCATGTCACGAAGTGTAAAGCTGTAGTCTGCTGGTATCGATTGACAACTACTTTCCGTGAATATTCAATTGATCTCGATGATTTTGAAATGCGGACCGATAAATTTTAAATACTTACATATTTCAAATTATATTTCTTAAATTAATGATTTTCATTGTTATAGTTGTTTAATTGTTTAAATATTTTCATTTCTAAAGTTTTAATTTTTAATTCATCTTGTAATTAAATTTGTACATTCACAATACAAGAAAGAATTTCAAACAAATTGAGAAAAATCGATAAACTCATACACTATGAATTAGAGTTATAGACTTTTAAACCGAACAAAGAAATATCATTGATTTAATATAAAATTTAATATGAAATATAAAATATAAGATATCACTGATATACCAGTGAAATGCTTACTGATTTTGTCAGTGAGATTTCTCAATCGGTAAATATAGATTCTCGCTATTACCGACTACGAAATTTCACTGGAAGCCTGTCAAAATTCCACTGAATTGATAACAGTTGACCCTCCTATGGCTACTTTAACCAGTGATATAATACTGGATCATTCTAACAGAGCATATAGTAGCAATATATAACCGGTGGTATTATTATGAAGTAAATATGCTCCAGAGCGATAACGAGGCAACGTAAGTGAGTCTTATCTTAATGGTAGCCTTAAGAAAACTTCCCGCCGATTAAAACAGAAATGAATTAGTAGCAAAATTGTGCCGCTGTGACGACTTTGATTAATTTATGTGTTCTGCTATTTTTATAATATAGAAAAAAAAACAGTTCGTTACCAATTTCCCAGCAGAATTTAATTAAAAATAGATCTGAAGACATATATTTAATACAAGATTAAGTGGAATTTGCGATAATAAATTTTATCTCGACTTTATGCACGTCATTAAAATTTCGGTTATTACGCGTCATATGATTTTATACTGTAATACGTGAATCCTGGACTATTGCATATACATATATTAATACACAGGGCAGGTATGGAAACCTTTTTTTTTAATTCACTAAAATAAGCGTATGATATACTGTCCACAACAAATAATTTTTAATGTTATTCATTTATTTTTTTATTCATTCTCAAAGTTCTATTAACGCCATGCGCAATACAAAGGAAAATACAATAATGATTTCTATTACGTAAGCAGAGTCCGCGAAATAAACGTTGGCGGAAATAATTCGATGAAATTACTCGATTAATTTCCTTGTAATTTGCAGTTACCAAGATCTTTCATAGCTGCTATAATTTGCTTTGTAATTATAGAATAATTGATTGTTAAATGAAAAATCTGAAAATTCAATATCATCATAACGTAATGTTCTACCTGTTACAGTATCTATATAATTTGAATGATACTCGTATGTATATGAAAATATGTAATAAAAGAAATAACGTGTATAAAAATTGCTGATTTTAAAACGATTGAAATATTATAGTAATTAATATTTATATAAACTTAAAGAATAAAACGTAAACTTTTGATTTATTACTTCTGCAGTAAAAAAAATAGTTTTTGTCTAAATTATAAAGTTAAAGTCAAGTTATTTTTAAATAAGGATAACTTCACTTTTCTGGAAAGACCTAATCGCCATTCTTCTTTTATTGTCTGTAGCAGGAAAATAATTTCGAGGAATTCCCTAAGTGTTTAATTATGATTTCATTTGCTGAAATTATGAAAAGTGTACGTTACTTCTCATGGTAATGCGCGTACCGAGAAATTGATGATGCATAAAAACCAGCCATTGAATGCATTCTCAGCGCAATGCTGAGTTCCTGACTGACTTTTCATATACTAATGAATTTCCAATAATCGTTTCAAGCTACGTAGTTTTTACTTATATTCAATATAGAAGGGGTTTAAAGCTATTAAAATGGATTTACTATTGAAATTTGCTCATTATTTTAATATTCTATATTATAAGAATTAAATGTAGTTTCCTAAATTAACGATTTCGGAAAATCTTAGTACAAATTTGTATGTTGATATTAGCCTGCTATGAGCAACATTTTTACTTAAAAATAGTCAAAAAAGCACCTATATATTCTTATTAAACACAAAAACAGGTCATGAAAGGATTGATTTAAATCAAAGTATCTTTTCTTGAATTTTAAGAATTATTTTTTGAATAAACTAAACTATATTCTTATATACATTATTTCAAAGAAACCTTGTTCTTTGATATAGATTATAGATAGTTAAGAATTGGAATATTTAAATTTAAAGTGGTTAAATTTTCTCAATTATCAATAAACAATTTGTCAGTATAATAGATTATATGTATTTACAATCAATTGTTTTCGAAATACTTCAATTGGAAGATATTTTGTTTGGAACTTACTTAATTCCAAACTTTTCAATTAGAAATTTGCCACATTTTCTGAAATTGCCCAATTTCATACGTTCAGTTCCAATTAATGGTTTCAATTTAAAATTGTACAATTTTTATCAATTTAAATTTTAAATTGTACTTGTAAGAGTAACTGAAATATTTTGGATTTACAGTTATTTACTCACTAAATCTGAATAAGCGATGATACCGCTGATGGAAATCAGCGTATATGCATGTTAACTTTAAAACACTACTAATTTTTAATTGTCTTATTTATAAAGTTTCATTTTGAAATGGTTTACCTCTTACACATTCAATTTAAAATTTGGAATTTCATGAAGGCTTAGATTCTTTATTTACTAACTTTGAAATGCCTTTAGTTTTAAACTCTTCACTATTTTATCTCCATCAACTAAATTACACTGATATTCTGTCGTATTTGACTGATTCATCTACTTAAAACCGACTCAAATTTTTAGCGACCAACCCTGAATATTCCAATTATTCTTGACTCGTTAAATCGGTAAAATACGACTAAATAAGAGTCATATCCTAACTGACTCTTAATGGATTTTTACTAATTTTTAAAATTTGAAATGAATCAAAAAATTAGGACAGAAGTTCTAAATAATTTTAAATTAATTTTATAATTGTTCATATATTAAGGATTCCAATTTCAAATTATATTATTTAATTTTGAAGAATTTAATTATTTCATCAATTAATTAATCCGACTTTGAATGTAAAGTTATTCTTTGTTTGTGAACTGTAATTGGTCCATATTCTGAACGCAACATTAAAAATGATTAATTCCACTTTTTTTTAATTTCAATAAATGTGTATACATTACTAACAAATAGCGAAAAAAGGTAAAAAGGGAACATAATCGATATATAAAATTACAAATTTATTTTTAATTCGTGCCTAACGTACAACCACCTAAAGTTTAATACTTGTTTGTCGTCTTTCTCAAACAGTTAATTGTGGAAACCGAGGAGCTGTCAGATTAAATTTATGAAAGGTTATCGACACTCTTTGGACCAATCACTTCCTTCAAAGTGGAGAATTACTCTTCCTTTCTCTGAGTAGAGCACTACACTTAGTATCCTAGTTTCCCCTCTTTTCCAAATTCTATAGAACATAATATGAACATGATCTTTTTCACGCGATTTTTCTATTAGTATAATTAACCCATTAGATATTATACATAAAAAGTTACATTTTAATTTTAGACCAGAATCAATTTTATTCAGGCGATAGGAATCTTAATACATAGTTTGCTACTACGTGAAATATTTCCCTAGATACAATTTTGTTTTCTTCATTCTGCACTTGTTGTCCAAGATGTGAATTTGTTCAGAAAATGAATATTTTACGCCATGTAACAATCAACCTCTTTTAATCACTACTCTGGAAAATCCAATTACTTCTCTAAAACGAGAAAACGTTGCTGTTAACAATTTTAAATCCTTTAAAAATGAGGCACAGTATTTGCGCAACGAGTTTAATTTTATCGATTTCGCTTGATAAGAGGATTACAATACATAGAAAGTGGATTATTTGTTTCAAAAATTTTAAAATTTGCTGTATTTTTTATCGGGATGGATTCCTCTTTCGATTTCAATCAGAGTTTTGACGCCCACGCAGTTGATTCGCATTGATTCGCAAAATCCAGCTTGAAATCATTTTCCGTGAGTAAAATGGAATACGATATTACGAATTTAGGAACGAAAGCTTCTGTAGAGAACAACTAATGCCAAAGCCAATGGTCCGTACAGATAATGATAAGAGCGCTTAAAGGTTTTCACGCTTCGGTGGCGCGAAAAGCGGCGATTTCGACTGCATTGATCGCCACGACATGATGCATCTGCCAGAATCATCTGCTGGCATGTGATCTCGTCCGGAAATATCTTTCATTGGGTAGCAACCAAATGTAATAATAAAAAACAGATAATAGGGCCTTTTTCCTTTGGAAAATATTGGTCAATTATAGTCCATTTCTGTCCGATTGAGCATTTTGAGTTAAATTGGAAAATTGCTCTCTAAACTTGAATAAGCGAAATTTCCCTGGTAATCAGTGAGTCTTTTCGCAATCAACCAAAATTCACTAAAAATCAGTAATAATTTCACTGAAATTCAGTCGGATTTACCCAATTGTAAGCGACTGAAATTGTTAGTAACCACCGTTGAAAGTTCCAGACTGAGCGAATTATATAATACGACTGATTTTCAGTGAAATTCTCGCTGATTATAAGTGGATTTTCACCCATCAACATCGCGAAAAAAAATCATCGAATCTCAGTAAAATGTCACTGAATCAAGTTTAGAGAGTAGGTTTTCAGAACTAACTTCTTGCTTATTTAAGAATTACCAAAATGGACTAATTATCATTGAGCAATACGATTCAAATTTCAATAAAATTTTACTTTTTTTAAATTTGGAAAAGGGTTGAAGGAACATCAAACACCAGCACAGAAAATTTTATTTTTAATGCACATCTACATGCCAAGACCTTCAATTTGATTCATCTTCGAAGAAAATCAAACCACTGAAAAAGAATCCAGCATAGTGGTACAAAAACTAAAATGTCTTCATATTTCTAATTTTTTACACACTGATAACAAGAAAGTAATACTATGATATACAAAATTTTATTTTTAAATGTACATCTACATATCAAGACCTTCAATTCCAGCCATCCTCGATGAATATCGAACTTAAGGAAAAGATTCCAGTATAGTGATCTAAAAAAAGTGTCTTCATTTTTCTAATTTTTTACCCACTGATGATAAAAAATAAATACTATGACAAAGCAATTTCAACTTCTTAGTGCACATCCACATACCAAGACGTTTAATTTCAACCATCTTCGAAGACGATCTAACTAAAAGAAAAGATTCCAGCACTGTCATCTAAAAAAAACTTCCGTATTTTTCTAATTTTTCACACACTGATAACAAAAAGGCAAAAATATGAAATAGTAGAATTTTATTTTTTAATACACATAATTTTGAATCTACATTTCTAGTCCTTCAACTTAAACCATCGCCGAAAAAATCGGGCTAATAGAGAAGCTTCCGGCATAGTGATATGAAAAAAAACGAAATTTCCTCACTTTTCTAATTTTGCACACACTGGTAACAAAAAAAAAAACTATGAAATAGAAAATCTTATTTTTCAATGCTCATGTATATTTCTAGACCTTTAATTTGAGCCATCTCCGAAAAAATCGGACTAATAGAAAAGCTTTCAACATATAGTGGTCCAGAAAAAATGACTTCCTCATCTTTTTCATTAATCAATCTTTGATAACATAAGCACATTCGTATTACATCGCAAAGATTATTTTTTCATGCACATTTATATGCCAAAACTTCGTTTTCTTCTTTTTAACCTCTAATAACAAAAAAAACATCACTATATCATATAGAAAATTTTAATTTTTAAGCTAATACCTGCAATTTGAGATGTCCTCAAAGAAAATTGGATAATTTTTAGGGTATGATAAACCCTGTGCAAAAAGGAGAACTCGTTATCAATATATAATGCTGATAAATTATGTTTAAAGAAATGTTTCTTTCAATGTAGAATACGAAGGAGACTATTTCAAGCAAATATTTCGTCCAATCAAATAAATATTTTATTAAGATAAATGCATATTCATCTATGTATTTCATTTGAAGAAATATTTCTTTGGCAATTTTGCTGCTTCACGTTGATCAAAATTTTAAATAATGTGAATTGTTTAAATTAAACATGTATAATAATAACAATGTCGATTATAATTTAAGCTGAAAGAATCCAGTTGTTCATTTAAGAAAATATGTGCTACAATTTAAGTAAGAACTACTTCATTGCCCTCGGGTATGTTTTAGGCCAGAGAAATATTTATTTATATCAGTGGGATATTTTTAAGCCTTAAAAATTCAACAATTTTATGTGGGGAAATAGTTTCCTGAGCCTACAAATCATCTGCTCGACTTGAAAATACATTTCTTTCCATCAATTCGCATTTTGTCAGTTGAAAGAAATATTCATTTCCATTCATGGCACATTCATTTGGAACAATGAGTCATTCATTGGGTTTAAAATGTATATTTTTGTCTTCAATTAATATTTCTTTGACTAAAATTAATATTCTCCTCCGGCAAATATGCCTTACTTTTGAACGAAACAATGTTCTCTTAATCCTATTAAAATTTCTTTACACAGATAAAAATAAAGTTTTATTTTAAGCAAAGAAACACCGTTAAAATGTACTAAAATAAAATTGAACCATAATTGGTTCACATCGAGAAGTACGAATATTGAAAGCCATTTCATTGTTTTTTTTTTGTTTTTTTTAATATCGACCTCAAACAAAATTAAAACCCTTGATTTTCTGTGTGTTTTAAATAAATCATTTTTGCAATTCAAAGTTCTCACATTTATGTGCCTCAAATAAATATTCGTTTACACTTATTCAGGAATTTCATTTTCTTGAGCCAAGTGACACTCACTTGGTGCAACCTTTTTTCAGTATTGGATTACTGAGTTTTAATTAAAACTTAGTTACATTATAGCATTTATGAATAAATAAGTCAGTGACTAACTTTTTCATTTTCAATTAGTCATTTTTGTTTATAGTTTAAATTTGGAGAGAAGGATTGATAATACAATTGCTAAACGTGTTACATAGGTACAATGTCGTTGATAACGTCATAATATAGCTAAAATTTGTGGTAGCTATAGCCTTGGTTTTTTATATCAATTATCCATCGGGATGTCACTGATAATATGATACAATCACATAATTGCATTTACAGGTTAAGTTAAATATTTAATAACTATACAATAATTACACAAGTATTGAAATGTTGCACCTAAACCCTTACTTGACACACTTATGGGTTGCTCTACACCACAGCGACAAAAATGATTTTAAAAAAAATCTATTGAATATTTGTACTTGAAAATTTCATCAGATCATCCTAAGAGCTTACTTTAAAGGATTGTGTAGGTTAAATAGCCAAAAATGAAAATTAAGTATTAATTAAATAATTATTGAAGTAAGGAAAAATGGTCTTAGGATGATTTGCACCCCACTGTGTCAAACAAGGGTTAAGAAAGAGAATTTTTTTTTAAATGAA
>CAKNWU010046964.1:0-13458 GCA_932072015.1 Andricus quercustozae
AAATCTAACCTCAAAATGTGCAAAAATGAAATCACGTGTTCTGCAGCACTGTCGGTATGTTTTTCAATTAGTAATTAAAAATTTTTTTTTCACAATTATAAATAGTTTGGACCCAAGCCGCCTTCCTTCGAGCCTTCTAATTAGCGTGCTAAAATTTCAAAACGATATCTCATTGAGTGCGGACGTAAGTTTACATTGGAGAGTATCCATAATAATTTTTTTTTTCAAAATTTCCACCCAAAAAGAGTAGAGCCGTAAACTTTAGTGTCTCCTCTTACATTTCCCAAACTTTCAGCGCGATATCTTATTTATTTTGGACGTAAGTTAACAATGAAAAATTGAGGACTAGCTTGGTTACGTGACCCACGCGTTACATGGCCTTAAGGGCATGTGATACATAAACAATGATCGATTTTAGCAGTGTTAGGTTCCCCCGGCTTTTTTCCTACAATAATAAAGATTTTGCCTTAAAAATTTGGGGAATGATAGCGAACATGCTACGGACGTCCCCGAACTCTTCTGTTGTGGAATAATGAAAAAAATTTTAATTTGCTCAATTTGATTAATATGTGTGTATTTTGAGGTTATGTATGTTACAATTCTCCCCGCAGCTTTACTTCCAAACTACACAATATTTTTGGTCGAAAACTTAGGAAAAGTAATAAAACATAGTAACTAATGTCCCGGAACTAAGCTTGTTTGTAGGCAATCAAAAAAATATATTTCATAAATAATTTAATTTATGCTCCTTAGGACGCCCTCTATGCCACTCGGTACAACAGATACCGACATTATCGGAATGACAGAGACTTGACAAACGGTCCTAACCTCCAAATAGTGCATATACAGAAAAATTTTATTTTTGCAGAATATATTTGTTTGCTATTATCCCTTAAAAAAAGAGTTCGGGGACGTCCGTTATTCTATTTTATAGCATCTCCGAATTCAGTTTTTTAAAATTTTAAGTTTTGTGGACAAAAACCCGGGGGAACTGAACCCGATTAAGTATCACATGCCCTTAAATGTCAGTTTTAATCGCAAGTCACATCTCCTAAACCAAAAACGCGCCGATAAACAATTGAAAGGCGTCCACAGCTTGTCTTTTGTTTTTTACTGCGCTGTTGCTTTTGAAAAGTATATCGGAAACGATCGATAAGTAATGATTCTTAGGCTCAAAACATCAGGATAAAATCTATAAATTGGGTATGTATCGTTTTCATAACATCGAGAGAAAAAACGACAAACGAATGACTGAAATGTTTGGTATGCGTGGAATAACCCGGTCAAGTTTGAAGTGATTTGGTCAATTAGTTTCCGAGAAACCGCAGTTTAAGTTTTATGAAACATTATTGTGTTTTTTCGGAAAAAAGATGCGCCTTGACAAACCACGTAGAGTCACATTGTTTGTTAAGGAAAATTTGCGATTTCCGTTTTTGACCAACTTAGACAATAGTTTTATGGTATTTCACGAGCTCGGCGAGTTATATTATATGGCCCTTCAATTGTAGTATTTGTTATTATGTGTTTTAGAAATTTCTTGTTGGCCTGGGGCTAGCCAGAAAAAACGTTACACTTTTGGCCAGACACTAGCTAGACCGCCTAGTCAGCGTCAAGCCTGGAAACCAGATGGTCTGGTCAGGCCAGGCATATAAGTCTGTCAAAGAAATAATAACGAATAAAATTCTGTTAGAAACCAATCAGCAGCAATCTCGAATTCCAGTGACAGCCACGCTATTCAGATTACTTCGAAAGCCATTCAAAGCAAGTTGTAACAAAGTTAAAAGCACCCCACTACCGTACGACCCTGTAGGCCTAGGACCAGGAGTGGGGAGAGTACCACTTCCTGGTTCTAATACCCAAATCCTGATGCTGGTGCGTCAGTCTTTTGCTACCTATTCAGTAGACGATACCTCTTCAAAACCGCTCCGTTTTACCTCATCACGTCCGTCGGTGATCCGACTACACTTCCGCGCCTCTTGAACCACTCGGAAGCATCTTTTGACCAACCTGACTCTACCTGACGAATCATCAACCTGTTCTCGGGCTTCGTCACGCTGTCGAGCTTTAACATCGTTTGTGGGCCAGAAGGACCTACCAACCCCTTGTAAGTTTGGTTAAATAAACCATTTGTTCTCGATGATCCCACTCCTTACCGTTCCCTTAATTTTCGAGATCTCTTAATTCTTAAATTTATCTAACGATCCAACCGTTCAGTAGTGTGATGAATTTCTGCTTCAAACGTAGGCAGTTTTTAATTACCAACAAAATATTTGCCAAAATTATTTTTTATTTTCTAGATACAAATCGTAACTTCTAAATTGTTTACAGATTTTACAAATAATTTTTCACTCTAAAACATTTCCAGTTATTATTTGCGTTTGTAATCAGACAATTTAAAATTTAAAAATGTATGCATGTCTAAACTCCAAATGTCTATGCTTTTAAATTTGAAAATTGGTAACTTAACATAGAGGAAAATAATCTATGCAACTTCTTTCCCTTTTCTAATCAAATTATCGTTCTCTTAAGTTATTACAAATAGAAACAACTTATACTAGTTTTATGATTATCCATGGGTATTTAAACTTCAAAAAGATACCTTTATTTCAATTGGAAAAATCAATTCTAATCAATTTTGGATGTTCGCTGATCAAATTTAGGGTGCACATATAGTAAGAAATTTCAAAGAATGCAGAAAAATAAATGGTTTTGTATTATTTAAATTGAATTATTGGTTTAGATGAAGAGAGTCCTGGTTCACAACTATTATGCTAAAATACCGATATATTTGGCGGTGGTTTCCCACTGGAACTTCTTGGATTTCTTCTGGGGTCAGATTTGTAACATCGCTGCTTTCTATGTTAATTTTTGCCCGCCACCTTCTACCTATGGAATTATATATTCCTCTAAGAATACCATTTCTCGACAATAACGCAAAAACGTCACCATTCGATGTTGTTAAGACAATTTGTTCTACGATTGGAATTAGCCCGTAGACATTATGACTTATGAGCAGTCGAAGTCGCAAATCGGTAGGAAAAGTGTATCTTCGAAATTCGAATCGTCGATAAGGATTGCTATTTGGAATTAGCCGAATAAGTCCAAGTTGTCCAAGTCCATATCCAAGCACCTGACAATTAAGAACCCTGTCAAGAAAATGCCTGTCAGGAGGAGACCTGGACCTGGCACGTAGACGAGGCTCGAGAGACCTGGCGAGAGAAGGACTAGCAGGAGGAGATCTGGACCTGGCACGTAGGGGTAGCTCGGGCATGACAGGAGACTGAGGTATGCGACGAGAGGAAGAAGAAGAGAAGGCATAAGGTGGGCCAAGACCCAGATATAAGTCGGGAATATCAGGACAATCGGCATTAGGATTACGGCCAGCCTGTGAACTTAATTCTGCGAAAAGAAATAGAGGCTTAATTAATTTTAAAGGACATATGTGGGTGTCCGCATGAAAAGTGGCCTCTTGACCGGTTCTGGGTCAGGAGGTATTCACGTTTTCCTAAATGAATGTTGAAATTATTATTTGAGGGTTTGACTAGGTGATAACAGTGGAGCCTAAAGTGAATATATTGGAATTATACTTTGATCCAGAAAGTAACCGGATTTAAGTATATTTCATGTTCGAAGAAAAAGTATGACACGTGTGCTTTTGGCACTCGCCAGGTTCAGATGCGTTTTTTTTCAGAAAATGATTTTTCGAAGTTCCAATTTCAATTTCAAAAGGTCTAAATGCCCGTAATTTATCCGGCTATATGCCTCTGTACGTAACTCTATACCGGCCATAAGGGCCCTTTTCATGCGGACGGCGACATATGTGTATGCTGGGATGTCATGAATACCTTATGGCAATATTGTTCGATTTAAACTTATTTTCGAAAGAAAGTAATGCGCTTTTATACAAACATGCATTATTGAAAAAATCTTTGATAAATCTGGAAATTTTTTGATCCCCCTTAATAAGGTATATACGGACCAGATTAGTCAATTCTTACGAATTTTGGATCGCTGAATCCGAATGCGAAGTCAGATTCCGAAGTTAGCTCTTGTTTATTCCTAACCGCAATGAATGTACGAAAAAATGTGTTTTCTGAGATTAGAAAATTGTATGGTTACAAAGAAAACAAGACGTAACTTCGGAATTCCGACTACGGATTTAGCGACGCAAAATACGTAAGAATTGAGTAAACCGGTCCGTCTGAACTTCTACTATTTTTTGTGGGGCTGTATAATTATAGGTTCATTATATTATTATATTTACCAATAATATTGAGAATAATCACGGCGAATAATACCGGAGTATCAATGATGCTCATCTTTCTTAATGACAGAACTACCTGTAGTTAAGATTGTAATTAATAAGTATACAGTTGCCTTATCAAAGAAAATCGTGCCTCGAGCTTGTTCTTCTCAGAATATGTTTGAAGATTATTATCGTACAAGATTCTATTTATATTTCTCTAGTTAGTATACGTTTTAGACAATGCCAGATTATACATGGAAATTTTATTGAATGCTCACTGTGACAACCAATTTAATTCTTTGTAAAACTAATATAAATTCTACGAAATATGTATATTTTATTATATACATTTATTATCATTCCTGATTATTATTTTCGGTAGTGACAAATGGAAAATATTTCTCATTTTTGTTTATAAATTACGATACTTGAAAAAATTTCTGGTTTTATTTAAGGATCTTGATATAATAATAAGGATCATTTATAATAGCTATAATATTATATATTTTAATTTTTGCTGAAAAGCTATACTACGTTATTGTTTCCGCATCGTTTCAAGAAAGCTAAAGATGTTAGTAGCTTATCTTGAGAAGACCTGAGCTTACTGAAAGTATTAGTTTTAGTAAGAAAACTCTCCCCGTAGAGTTATTTAATAATATATCCAATGCTTTCACGATGATTCATTATAATAAATTAATTTCACAGTAAACTCTATCACACACGTCCAAAACTCTTTTGACTTTATCAAAGAGATACAACAGATTCACATTCAACCCCAAGACATTCTAGTGAGTTTCGACGTAGTATCTCTCTTTACGAAAGTACCAATCTCAGGAGCAGCAATGGAGATCCAATATCAGCTGTAATAGCTAACATCTTTATGGAACATCCAGCAAATAAAAAACAAGTTTTCCGATTTTATCAATCGATTACGCCCTAATATCTATATGGAAATTGAATAAAACAGAAAATTGCCATTCTTGGACGTACTAGTTTACAAAAGATCTGATAAGACATTAGGACACCAAGTTCACAGAAAACCCACGCATACAAACAGATACCTACCCTGCTTAAAATGTCGGATAGGACCAGTTTAGAAACCGCTTAGTAGTGGTTTCTAAGCGACCCAAACCACGCCGTAACCGGGTTTTGCCGTCGTTTCCAACAAGAAAAAAAATTCCGATTTATCGAGGGGCTTCTATATTTAGCCTACTTTGTGTATCAAAAAGATGGAAGGACGGACAGAGCACACATGAGAGACACATTCTTAAGTTATTGTAATATTTAATTTCTGGATCCATTTGCCGGATAAGTACCGGTTAGAACCCGTTAGAATATTTTCGCAACATTTTTTATTGCCATTTCCCGATCGGTTAGTACCGGGTAACCGGTAAACCGAATTGGTTTCTAAGCGGTTTCTATCCGGTTTCTTATGTTTTCTAACTGGCATTTTAATGCCTACTATCACCACCACCCAATTTAAAAGCAATCGGCCATCAACTCCCTTTTATACAGAGCTGTCTCCATAACTGATAAAGATAACTCACAAAAGGAATTACATCCAAGGTATGACAGAACAAACAGGAAGAATTCTCAACAAACACAAAATCCAAACCATATTTAAACCACCTGCAAAATAAGACAACTTCTAAAGAACCGTAAAGATAAAAAGGCATTTATCAGTAATCCGGGAGTATATAAAATCCCTTTTTCTTGTGGCAAAGTCTAGATTGGCGAAACCGGGATCAGCACTGCATCATATCGAAACAGGACATATCATTTTATTTAACAAAACAACCGTCATCGTGAAAACATACAATATTTTTCCAAGAAAACATAGAGAAGCAATAGAAATCTTAAAACATCCTGATAACATCAATAGGGACAATGGATATAATACCAATTCGATTTGGCTTTCCGTCCCCCCGGGTTTTTCAAAAAATAAGGTTGATTTGTCAATCAAGTTCAACTAGTTCCCTCGATGGGGCGCTCTGGCCAATCACAGGCATCGTAGAGAGTATATATAAGATAAACCTAACCTGAAACTTTAGTTTCAGGTTAGCCCTGAAGAAGTGAATTGCAAACTGAAAACTCCACAATGAATGACGAAGATGAGTGTTATCTGATTTCACCAAGTGAAAGTAGTATGAATTATTTTCCACATAATACAATCACTCACTTTATCACACAACTTCCACATAAAATTCGAGTTCATGGTCGCTGGATGGTAAGACTCACAGAGATTCAGTTTCCACGATCACTTCTCCATGTGAGAGGTGTATCAAGCATGGAAAGTCGCATCTCAATTGTGCCAAAATCAATTGTAGAGAAAATAGGACTAATCGATAAATCTACAATTGAAAGCGCTATAGTAAATGAGACGGGCAGTGTGGATTTATCCTCATCCGAAAATGCTGACAAACCGCGCGACAATAATATTACATCTTTCTTTCCATCGGGAGTTTATTCGCAGCTGGATGACTTTATATACGCTATAAATAACTCTCTCGAAATAAATAAAAATGTATTTTTTATACAAGAAAAACGAAACAATCATTATATAACACTGGAGAAAATATGTAAAGAGGATTTTAAAATTCCAGGTCGTCACTTTCTTTTAATCAGTGAGAAGATATCTCAAATTCTAGGTTTTGCACTTCACCTACTTTTACCTATCGATTCATATATGCCACACCAGCCACCAAGTTTATCAGATGGTCTACCAAACAACCTTTTTGTATATTGCGGTCTAAGAGAACCACGTATCACTGGAAATGTACAAAACTGGGAAGGCCCTCAGAAGTTTTCCCTAAGTAGAGTAATTGTCTGCAAAGGCTTTACAAGCCATACGTGACTCATGTTAGTTCACCCAACCATGACCACACAATGGGTAATACAAAAATGATTAAAAATGTAATTTACGCCATATGCAATGCTTCGACTATTGTTCGGCATTGCAGGATTCCTTCTTATTTTTAAAATATTTTGTTTAAGTGATGAACATTTTGGAAAACTAGTTTTATGAAAAGAAAAAGAAATTCTATGCACTTAGTGGTGAACACATAAAAAACTAAATGAATTATGAGCTATTAGATTGATCGAGTATTATTCTAATTGCTATAATTGTTATAAAGTGTATTGTTCACAGCCGAAGTTGAAGTAGGGAAATAAAATTGCACTTTCCCTCCAGCATTATACTGATATACTGCGATTGGAATCTCGAATAAAAGGTAGCTACTGTCAACATGTCCATTAAGCATCTTAAATAAAAATAAGATCATTGCGAGTTTCCGCCTATTTTCTAGGGACCATTCATTAAATCTGTGCCAAAGCAGCTGATAACCATACCCTGGAGGAATGAAATTACCCCTTGTTTTGAAGTTGAGAAACTTCAGAAACCTTTTTTGACATGTATCTATCATTTTGGAGAGATACTTAGGTTTAGGGTTCCAAATAATCGATCCGTATTTCAACTTCGGCCTAATAAGTGTGTAGTAAAGAGTCCTAATGGTAGCTTTCTTCTTAAACTTACGGCATAATCTAAACAAAAACCCAAGAGATCTATTCGCTTCGCGAACCATATTATCAATGTGTGTATTTACTTTTAATGAAGCGCTCAAGTAAATACCCAGATCAACTATTTTGATTACTCTTGCAATGCCAATGTTATTGGGAGGCTTTTATAGCAGACGTTATGTTAACATTTCCAGAGGCAAACGTGGTCTTAGTAGCCATTGGGACACCGTCTTCGACCCTATTAACTCTATCATCACGGTAAACATCAAACATCTCATGCTCAAACAACTCCGATCTAATTAAAGCTAATCTAAAAGCTAATATAATATCAAAGCTCATCTAATTCACAGTGTTGGATGATAGAGATTGTTTCGGCTTATTTACAATCTTGAATTCCCCCTGAATTTCACTGATAGTGATATCTGTTTCCCCCCTGCTTCTTCGTTCCTCCAGAATTCTTCGAGCCTCTTTGAAACGTGTTCTTTGGAGGGGCGTATGATCTCCCGCAGGCTAGATAGTCGCTCTCGCATTCGCTTCTGTGTGAAATGAGATAATCTTGGGATAGAAGGGAGCTCTTTTGGAGAAATTTACCAATTTGTGTTATCCTGCGAACTGTATTAGGATCATGCGTACTCAGTACCGACTTAAGGAAATCATTAACATTCACGAGTTCAAGCTTCTCTGAGTCGACCGTATCATCCTGACCTATTTGGTCTGTTTCTTGACATACACAAAGGAGGATATTAGATCTTCTAGATCCATTCAAATAATTCGATAATAGAACTGGATGTGGTATTTTGTTTCATTATCCGCTCGTTATATACACTAGTCATTCCAGACTCCTGAATTTCTGTTACTTTGGCCTCCAAAACGTCGAATCTTTCCAGAGCATCATCTAAGTTGCCCATATGCCCGCCTAGTTTAATTGAAACGTCATTGATTTCGTTATGTACCACACCAATTTGTACTGAGATGAATTACTCAGAATCCTTCTTAGTTTTATCGAATTGATCCTTCATTGTTTTCAGAATCTCCTCTGATGAAAATGCAACATTAGAAATAGTTAATGAGGACCGTTTGGGCCCGAAGCTACAGCATCTTTTTTTCTCAGTGGTTGCATTAATTGTGAGCTTTAGACACCCCGGGTGATAAAAAATACCACGTTGACAGGATGAAGCATCATCGATGATTCTGGCGTTACACTAGTTACAGACTTGGTCCGCCATGATTTCAAAGTGAACTTGTACGAATTGATAAATTAACGACGGAGATTTTTAGGAAAGTTAGTAGAGTCGAATACACATTCAGACACCGCACAGTACTCCAGTATGAGTCATCATCAGATAAAAGCCATCGAGACGTAAAGGAACACTAGGCTAGATTCAAAATGTCGATTATGAGGTATTTTTAATACTCAATCCTTGAAACAAAACTGTTACCCAAATGCACTGCACTTGAGTAATACCACAAAACTCAAACAAGTCACGCACATCACTTAGCATTTGCTCAAAACAGCCACCAGTGGTAATATTATAATTTGTGTCTTTCTTATAATATCAATCAGGCACTGCAAATCAAAATTTAGAATAAGATAATCACACTTACTTTTTCCAGGGTACCAAATCTTTCTTGGATATCAGAACACAAGATGACGTAACAGAAACTAATATTTAACTCAGCTCGATGCAACGGAACGTAAGATAATTTAAATCGAAGTTAACGTTTAGCAAGATAATGTTGAAAGCAGTATACTGACAAGAATCCTGACTAGCTGAGAATTTTAAAATACGGTACAGGTGATGATTAGTTTGCGAAAGGTTTCTTACTCTATAAATAAGAACTCAAGTATTTCACAACTGAGATAACATAACATTTATTCAATCGAATGTACTTACAATTGAATTTTAATCTGCAGATGTCCTGCGAACTTTAAAATCTCAATGCTAACATTTTTGCTAATGTTACTAACTCAGAGTGGGGTAGTCAACGATATATTTTAGGGAGTTCAGCAATACATCTCTAAAATTAATGGGTGACTCAAGGGGATCAGAAATTATAAAATACCATAAACAATAGGTTGTTATTAAAGTGACATCTCATATTCCCATAATGCTAGTTTTTTCGTAAAATCGGAGTTCATATACGACAATAGAACTTTTTTCTGGTGCATTTTTCCACCTCTCTGATGTCAAATGGGTTGGTTTTTGTCCACCAACTACAGCTAAGGTATCAGTTGGCATCATGTGCAATTGACTAAAAGTTTTACATTTTTTTTAATCGAATTAGTGGTCTAGCTGTAGAGAATCTTGGTTTTCAACTAATACGCTATAATTGAGAGCTATTGGGCGTTGGCAGCCTACTGGAACTTCCTTAACTTCTTTTGCTATTAAGTCTGTGATCTCGCCGCTTCTTATGTTTATTTTCACCCGGCACCTTGTTCTGTAAGAATATATTCCTTTAAGAACACCACTTCTTTCCAATAGTGCAACAATGTCACCATCAGATGTTGTCAACACAATTTGTTCTCGGATTGGTATTTCCACGTAGACATTTTTCTTAACTCGTAGTCGTAGTGCAAAATTGGCATGAAAAGTATATCTTCGAAATTCTAATATCCGATGCGGATTGCTATTTGGAATGAGCCGAATAAATCCCAGTTGTCCAATTCTATATTCAAGTACCTGATAATCAAGAGCCCTGTCAAGAAGAGGTCTCGCAGGACGAGACCTGGACCTGGCACGTAGAGGAGGCTCGAGAGTCATGGAAAGAAGTGGTCTGGCAGGGGGAGACCGGGACCTGACACGTAAAGAAGGCTCGGGCTCGACAGGAAACTGAGGTAAGCGACGAGGAGAAGAAGAAGTAGGTGGGCCAAGACGCAGGTGCAAGTCGGGACTATCAGGCCCATCGCCAGCTTGTGAGCTTAACTCTGCAAGAAGAAATAGAGGTTTAATTTATTTTTAAGGACATATTCATGTATTTTGGTATATCTTGAGTCCCTTATGACAATATTGTTTGACTTAAATTATTTTTCACAGTGATTAATGCACCCTTTGAGACAAATTCAGACGGGCGTTCCTTAGATGGTTATTTCTGTGGGATGGCAAACCGTATCATTGTCTGATGCATTTCGATTTGATCAGAATATCATTGATGCTAAACAGTTGAATAATTTAGGATATTTGTCGACCTCCTAGAATCTAAATTGCAATGCGCACATGTGGCAATGTACCGATTGGTAGTGTGCCATTTGTGTACGTGCACAGTTGGTAGTGTACCATATGTGCACGCGCACTGATGGGACAAGTTCAGCTGTATGCGTCAGAATTTAAAGGAATACATATGGACGTGGGCAGTTACGGACGCATAAGGTTGACCATGAAAAAACGCACCCTTCTCTTTTATAAAACATACTGGATTTCTCCGGAATAAATTCAGATTTGATTCGTACTCATTTTAGATAATCACAGATAGAGTTTGGAAAGAAGAAACTGGGATAGTGTGCAGATTAAATCGTACAAATTGTTATTTGCGGGAAGACAAAAAATGTTTTTAAGATAAGTATAGGTTTATTATAATATCATATTTACCAATATAATTAAGAATTGTCCCCAATAATAAGACCCGAGTATAAATGATCTTCATCTTTTCTAATTACAGGCCAAACTGTAGTTAACAGTGTAACTAAAAATTATACTGGTTTGTTATTATAGAGCAAATAGCGCCTCAAGCTTGTCCTTCTGAAATTATCTTTAGACACGGTTATCGTACGAGATTCTATTTATATTTCAGTATCAGTTTCAAGTGAAAAAAATTAACAAGCGGTAAAAATTGCTAATTCAGATTATAATAATCAAGCAATTAAAAGTTTGGATGTCCAATTATACACTTGAATTTTTATATTATAAATTTCATCGAACTTCAATATTTATGCATTAAAGAAATTCGGTTGTACTATGAAAGTTTCAGGGTTTCATTATATCAAGAACATTCTCAGCTATAATGGTATTATTATCGTGACTTCGTAGGTCGAAAAAGTTCATAATAATAGACTTAGGGGAGAGATGCCTATTTTGAGTAACCTGAGAAATAAATGAAATTGATAGAAATATAGTTGGTTATTTCTTGTATGAAGTTCATACTTATACAGGGCACGAATACGCGTACTTATTTGATGAATATAATATATTAATATTAAAATATGCCCCTCTCGCAAGAACCTGCGAAGTTTATGGAGCAAGTGGAGCGAGGTTGAGTCATTTTAATGTTAAAAATTGATTTATTCAGGTAAAGTCTCCTGAATAATTGAATTACTTGCTATAAATGCGGAAGAAAGGCTAGAAGTTAGGTGATTTAGGAAACGAAATTCCAGAAAAAAGCTAGCTCTTCTTATTTTAAGGTAACTTCAACTAGATTAGAAATTGTACAATTTTCCAACAATTTAGTTTTTTTTTTTAAATTGCGGTACCCAAAAAACACCTTCCAGAAACTTGAAGATTTTAGCAAACTTCATGATGAAGGTTTATGCGTCAATGTGGTTCACAATCAAACCCAATCCGTCGTGTACTCAGGGTACCACGCATTTACCGAAGGAGGTGCAACTTTTTCGGTGCCTAGATCGAAGCCTAAAGTTAGTCTCTGATCCGGTATTCCAGCGAGGTGCTTACTTTGTCCACCCTGAAAACCTCCTGCTTGCAATGTTAGGAGACGATCAAAAAATAATCAGAGAAGAAGCAGTTCAGCAAATCCTAAAAATCCGGCAAGAATCATCCCCAGATTCGCAACGATCACGTGGACCTAGAACCTTCAATATTCCAACCTTGCAGTTCGATGCAACAGATTATACAAAGATTATTTATCGATTGGAAGAAAACCAGCTTGACTGAACCACCTCTAATTCAAAATGTCTCGGAAGAAGACCTTGCAAGTATAGTTGAAAATGGTTTAAGATCTCTGCCGAGGATTTGGAAACTTCCTTGACATACTCAATCTGTGGAAAGAATGATCAAGGTTGTAACAGAGGCATCTTCCAAGCTAGTTTTCTCAGTTCAGACAATGAAGCGCTTAATTCCAGAGTTAGTACATATTTAAACTCGCGTCGAGTCCATTAATTTATATGCTCGGAATCGACAGACCACGTCCCAGAGTCAACCTGTCTCTTTTCGTTACGATCACCCGAGGCACCCGCGTTGACACCACGCCATTTCGCGTGCCTATCGGCGTGTTACCATCCACGGTTTGGGCATCATTCTCAATTCTCTCTATTTTTCCTTTATTGAAATCGAGCAAAGATTTCCTGGTTACCGCGGAATGTCCGGCCACACTGCCGACAAGTCAAGAGTACCTCATGTCGCGTGATTTTTGCCGCTTCCTTTTGTTCCCTTCCATTCGGCCTGTATTTCCTTCGCTTCGAGGCCGTCGATTGGTTGGTTGCAGCACAAGAGGCTGGTTTAGTCGATTTCGACCAATGGGTGCCTTCGTACCATTGCTGCTCGTCTATTGGCTGCGATGGCCGGGCTGCTCGTCCTCCCGTTGGTCCTCGCTCTGTCTATAATATCACCGTCTGCTGGGACTTTGCAGCGCAGAGTCGCCAAGCCACGCCGTAGTACAGGGCTAGCTGAGTCTTTTACGTACTGCCTTCTACACTGCTAGTGGAGCTTAATGGTGTGGCGTTGCAGGGTTGGTTCGGCCTGACTCGG
>CAKNWU010046973.1:0-11773 GCA_932072015.1 Andricus quercustozae
TTGAATTATATCATATTTAATAAATTGTACATATGTGCAGTTATCACAAAGGCTACAATAATATGTTGTTCTACCTCGAAGATATATACGTGAAGCTTTTCTAAATCAAAAATCCTGAGAACTCTCTACATCCAGTGCATATTAAAGCGACATGAAACAACCAGGTCGTGGAAGCGTACAACTTTGTTAAAATTACCTTCAAGTAATGACTTTCGCATGCCTTCATTCGACTTCGTGTTTTACTACTTTACGATTGAGGTACATGATATTCTCACTCAACTTGAACTTGAGTCATACTATCGCATATTATAGTATCGGTGAACTGCCTTTTATCTCAATTGCCTTTCATTTCTTCATCCATTAAAATCATTAAATATATTTCTAAACTTTTTAATTCAAGGCGACCAACGATTTCTAAAACTTTTATAACACCTCTATAGAAGTGTATTTAATTTTAATACGAAGAAATTAAAGGTTAAAGAAAATAACAATTAGCAACTGGTTTCAATATTTAGAATAAAAATAAAAAAAGTTGAATGTGAATCTAAATTGAAAAGGAGTTTGGCTTGAGATCGCTCCTGGAGGCTCCTTTTACATTCTAAATAAAGATTGAAAAACGGAATTTTTAGCCAAACTGATAAAAAATGGCTATTTTTGCATTTTTAAAAGGAACTGGGTTTTTAATATCTCGGAAAATATTGGTTTCAGGAAAAAATAGCACCAAGAAAAATTGTAAGTCTTAAAAAAAAGACATATTTTCTGTCTGTAATTGTTTCTCAAAATCCGAAAAATTTAAGAAGAAATAGAGAAAACGAAACTTATAGATCTCTATTATTTTTGCATGGTTTATCAACGAATAACACGGATAACTTTGTAAAGAAAAGTATTTGTGTAAAAAGAAATAAACTGGGAATAAAATAAAGGAATTTGTTATTTTATTGGCTACAAAGTTTTTTTATAACCAAAGGTAATTCTTTTTATGCAATTTTTAATCAGATATTTTATTCAGTTACATTTTAAACCAAAGTAATTAATTTAGGTAAAGTTTCAGTTAAAAAATTCTGAAGAATCATGAATCAAACAAACGAGTTTTGAACAAAGTTTTTTTCCTAAAGAAAGGTTAATGGGTGCGCGCGTAGTAATTTAAAATTTGAAAAAAAGTAAAACAACATGTAGATGTTTCGAGATTTTGAAATAAAGTAAAAATAATTTAACTTCTGATTTAAGAAGTGTTCAGTTTATAACAAAATGGAAATCGTTCAAATTTTAATATGTCTATCTTAAATTTTTTTAAATGATTTGCAACTCAGTTTTTATTAATTCAAATGGAAAAATGTTTAGATTTAGAGTTCGATTTTTTTACTTTCATTGAGCGTGAAAAATGTTCGCGAACCGGGAAATGGAAAAGACCGGGAATTTTTTTCTGTGGTTAAAACGACCACCCTGATTTTGTGGCCACACTATGCGTAGTTTTTATTTTAATCCTAAAAAACAGCATACAAAATGAAAAAAAAAATTAAATTGTTGGAAAACCGACAGAAGCTACAAATTTTTTATAAATTTGTTGTAAATTAAATGTCTAAAAAATGTACAGTATTGCAATTAAATTGAAACCTAATATACGTTGATATGCTTAGATGCAATTGAATAAATAAAATCATTGCATTATTTTCTTCTTGCTATAATTGACCATCATTGTCAGGGAAATATTATCTTTTAGTATTTTTTTGAGTCAATTAAATATTTTCCGATCGTTGCTTAAATACACTACCGTGCAAAAGTTTACGGCCACCTCTTTTTTGATGACTAAGAAAGTTCTCTTAATTTTAATTACATCAGAGCTCAAATTTGTTCTCTCTAAAAGGTTGAATGTTCTCAAAATTCTGTATAAAATGATACGGAATTTGTTGAATATTTAAGAAAATATTGAAATTTACACTATTTTTGGAATATCAATTTAAAAGATAGAGGAAACTGGCTTCATCCTGGGCTCATTTTATACAGAATTTTTAGAGCATTCAGCCCTCTGAAGAGAGCAACTTGTAGCTCTTATCAGTCATCAAAAAAGAAGTGGTCGTAAACTTTTGCACGGTAATGTATTTTTGAACAAAGTTATGTGTTGCTAATTTCCCATTTTTTAACTTCAATTAGATTTGGAAGCTATAAATGATATGATCTTTATACTGTGCGGGATATTAATTTAAATTTCCCTCTACGAATGCCCCTTCAGCCGCGCAGGCCCATTAAGAGCATTAGTTCCGCTTTTGGTCGGTGTGCAGCGCTAGTGCTACCCTTTCCCGCAAGTGAAATTAATCGGCAGCCACAAGCGTGTGCTGGGTCTCACTGGAATGGTCGATGGCAGGGGTTCATACGTGCATACGATTATAATATTCTTCTATTGTTCGTCTATTATTTACATGGGATTTCATCACATCGTGTGCATCGTTTCGGCGTGCGTCTCTAATTATATCTCAAAAACTAAGGGTGATCCCATTTTGATATTCACAGGGCCTTTAGAGGACATCTTGAGCTATCTATGTGTATACAAAAATGAAGAAAATAAAAAGTAGGTTTTTTCAGAAATTCAGTTTCAATATTAGTTTTTGAAAAATCCAAGCAGTTTTTGAAAATTTTCCATTCAACAAATATTTTTTCAAAACAGCATACTATTACGAATAATTAAAAAAATATATATACCTTAATATCATAAAAATCACCAAAGTTATGAAAGTTTAAGAAAAAGGACCAAAATTTTCAATTCTAAATATCTCCTAAGTTTTATGATTTTTTCAAAAATTATCTTCGGGTTTTTTCTTTCAACGCCTTAAAACGGATACTAAAATTGTCATCAAAATTATTAACAATACCTGAAATTCTTCAGATTATTTGACATGGAATTGCTCAAATTGTACTTTTTTCTGATGATCAATTAGGTAACTTTATTTCTTGTCAACATTAATTCACGTTAGAAACAAATTCTATGAACACTATTCGGCTACTTATTTACAGATATACTTTCTGATTTTACTTAAAATATTTCAAATTGGTCTAGCAGTGATGTGCTGTCAAAAAAATAGACTTTTGCTACATACTTTGTAATGTTTTAAACAAGATTTGAGTCTTATTGATTTACATCTTTTTTTCTTTTATTAATAAAAACTTGTCTGCCGGCTCCATGGAGAAGTTATGACAAGCAGGACAAGAGCATCTTATCACGCACCATAAACGCGGCTTATTCCATCCCAAATCAAAATTTTGATCCAAACTTCAATATTAACTGTTTTTATCAAATAATTGTGTATAAACGCGCGAATACATTAGTGTGCCGAAACCCGAATTTTACAAGAGGAAGAAAAAACTGTATAACTTTCACGGAATTAATTTTAAACAAAAAAATACGAAAACTGTTCGAGGTACTTGTTAGGCTGTATCGAACCGTGAAACGAACATGTTGAAAGAAGCATCCATCTCCGAGAAAACCTTGGTCAAAGAAAATAAAATAAGGAGTTGTTTAACTTTTTTATGTTTGAATAAAAAAAAAAAATAATACAAGAACGTGCCTTCGAGCTCGGTTCGCTCTATTGAATCGCAAAGATAGCGCTTTAAAAAAATCATCTGCGAGATACCCCTTGTCAAATATTGATGCGCCCCAAAAAACTCAAATTTTAACACCTAAAAAGTTAACTAACTGTTTTATTTTTGAATTTCGAAAAAAAACAATAAAGTGCATTTGAGCTTGTTGAAAAAAAATCTCGAAAAGTTTTAGGTTAAGCATGACAATGGCTATGTCCTCTATAAAGTTCATTAATATACGTTCAGAAATAAGAAAACGGCCAAAAAAACAAAACAAAAACATAAATTTTTGTTCTTTTGTTTGTTTTTGGCCGCCATTTTGTTATTTTTGCACGTATATTTGAAAAATGTATAGGGGACGTAGCCATTGTCATACTTAACCTAAAACTTTTGGATTTTTCTGTTTCCGATTGCCCAGTTTGTCTACTAAAAGTGCATAAAATGAAGAAAAAATGTTGTTAAATGTATTTCAAGAGTTTATTTATTAAGCTAACAAATCCTACATCAATACCTTTATCAATAATCTCATAATACATTCACAAAAATTGCGTTTTTTTCGGGGCTAGTTACTAGAACGACTTTAAAATTCAGCTTTACAGTATTGTGTTACGAAAAAATCGATTATTGCCACACATGTGTTATTGTTTTAAACAAATTATAATAACGTATACACTTTTCGAGTTTGAATATTTGTTTGAATCATACACAAACATGTTTCAAAGGACTATTGTTTTGACAGCCCATCACTGTTAGGCCAATTTGCAATAGTTTCAGTGAAAGCAGAATATATTTCTGTGAATAAATATCTGAATAGTGAATTTGTTGACATTATTTTGTTTCAATATAAATGTTATCGATCAATATAGTTACCCAATTTTTCTTTACTTGCCTTAAATGCATATATTACATTTTTTTATATAATTTGATCGTGAAATTGACAAATATTGATTGGTTACAATATTTTTTATTTCATGCCACTAACGGTGGAATACAAAGCAGATTTGATAAAGAAAAAAATATTTTATGTTAAAACCACCAGCTTTAAAATGTAATCATAAGAATTAATTGAAACATTTAATTATTTAATTTCATATATCACGGAAAACACTAATATAAGCTCTCTATCGATAAGAGCAGATTACTCTACTCATTGATATAACATAAATCAAATACAAAATTGTATTTTTTTGAACACAGCTTCGCATCTTATAACATCGATATTCCATCTTTTTAAATTTATGAACATTTTATTTCTATGATTTGAGAAAACAATTGATATCAAATTACAGACAATCGCGAAAAATAAATTTTCAAAGCAAGCTTAACAGTGCTTTAACATAATGCATTACTTATTTCGATTGATCCTGAGTTAATTTAGATTGCTTACGGAAAAATACAAAATAAAGTTGTAAACATTGCCATTTTTTTCATCGTAGTTTTAACACAAACAAGGCAATAAACAAATTTTATATTTGTATATGAAGTCTCGCTTTAAAAAAGTATATAATAAAGCGCCACGCTAAAAACAAATGTAAAATTCAGCCCGAACTATATTTATGTCACTGAAAAAGAACACTCTAATCACTCGCACTAATAAATTACCTACATGTATGTAGGATTGCAGAGACTCTACTCTAGCGTAACGTGGCGCAATACAATTTACTGGAAAATCTCACATTTTTGTTTATGGGGACCCCTGACAACAAATATTTCTAAATTTCATTTTTTTATTTTACTCAAAATCTGTTGGGCTTAGAAAAAAAATATAATACAATATACATATGCATATATATATATATATATATTGAGAATTTGAAATTTTTATGGACATTTTTTGCTGAAGCAAATATTTTTTGAAATATTGAAAAAAAAGCAGTTTAGCGAAAGAAGTTTCAAATAGTAATAATTTCCTATTGATTTGTCCAATAATCCTCTAACAGATTTTCTTTCTGGCCCATAAGGAACCTGTAGGAGTAGTGTAAAAACTGGAATTTTGTAGTAACGATTTCAAAAGTTCAGCAAAACTGATATATATATGTTTCTTATTATAATTTCCTTAAACTAGAACACTCTGAGAACAAGTTGTCTTGAAATAAAAGCATTGTCCTCTTGCCTATTTGATTTTGAACTACGTGAAAATATTGCTTACACACACATAGTTATTTGACTACAAGATTAGGTGAAGTTTGTCGAAAAAGGATCATGTTTGCTGCAAAAATATTCTTTATGAGACAAATTAAAATCCTCTCAACCTCAAATTTAAGAGGAAATTCCATATGTGTCAAGAAGCATCCTTTTGACAGAAGAGGACATATCTCTGAGTGAAATGGTTACTAACGTAATGCTTGGTTCCGCTATATTTTGATGGGGGCCATCGTATTAAATAGTCTGTATAGAAAGAATACTAATACTGATAATAATTTTTCGTTCTTCCTTCTCTTATATTTATTAATGCGATATATTTTTTTACATATTTTAGACAATTTTGAATGATAATCCTAAAAATATTGGTTACAAAGAACTGATATGCAAAATAGTGGGGAAATCAAATAATGTTCCATGAATTCACCAAATGATTTACGAGCCACAAAAATTTAATAAAGATAATAAATGTGAATCTTATTACACATTTAGGCATTTAGAACGTCTTAAATATTGAAACTAAATGTA
Organism: Andricus quercustozae; assembly: GCA_932072015.1. Lineage (NCBI taxonomy): Eukaryota > Metazoa > Arthropoda > Insecta > Hymenoptera > Cynipidae > Andricus > Andricus quercustozae. The sequence continues at coordinate 6,244 of CAKNWU010046973.1, forward strand.
ATATAAAAGTATAGAAAAAATTAACGTTATCGTTTACTAGAAAGTTGGTAATGAATTTCAGTTACGTAATTAAACATTTTCTCTCTCACCTATATTCACATTCATTATTGCATGCATCATTCATTAGGTATAAGATTCTAAAAAATTCTCGAAAATAATTATTCTCTCTGACAATGAGAGTGATAAAAAATGGGGCTCATGCATTTTTGAAGTACAAATTGCCCTCATTTCTCGAATCATACATTTTGTCACTTGCAGACTAGTCAGATGTAGATCACAGTTAAAAGAGGTTCTTCGTCATCTAGAATAAAACACGCGATGGTTTGCCATTTCAAGAAATAAATGAACTAATTAGCCTATTCGCAAGGCAACGTTCAAGAAATAATATAGCTGCAGAACTGCCCCATCGATTCACATTCAAGGGCCATGTTTCTTTCCAATATGTCGTCGGCACTGCGGGTGAGAAAGTAATTTAGCAAAATATTGCAGAAAGATCGATGAAAAATGCGCTCGCTCTTATTCCTTTTGTTCTGGAGCACTCTATAATACGATATTGCTAGTTTGAAAGGGTGAAAAAAACGAAGGCAGAAAGAAGATGGCCATTGTGGTAGTTGACATTTCGTAGTGACATTTGCAGTTCTCAAACCAGAATTATACAAAGGAAGTCAACCTTTGTGCCTCCTACTCTAGTCACGTAACAGTAGAACTTAATAAAATATTTTCCATTATTAATTTTCTGATATTCGAACGAAGTTTTAACGGCTGAAATTCGCAGTAAATAAATTAAATGCCAAGATGAATAAAGATTTAAAAAAATGACAATTTGACAGGGTTTATAAACATTACTAATTGTTGTTACTGTGTAACCTTTCTGTTTTATAATGATGGTCCAATATTTGATCAGACCTTCAAAAACAATTCAATTATACATCCAACAGGTTCGTTAACGGCTATGCTTCCCGAACAAAAGCCGATTTTTTCAGTTCATTCCACATTTTCGCATTACTAATTAGACAATTGAACTCCTTTCACAAAAAACATAGCTTTTTTGGGTTCAACAAGGTCTAGTCGTTGCCTTTTTGGGTGTGCTGTGTTTGGTTGGCTCTAATATGAATTTTTATTTTGCTACCTCCACTTTTACTTTATTTTTTATGAAAAAGTAACTATTGAATTTATTTGAATTTTTTCAAATTTGAAAATGTTTAAGAAGTGGTCCTAAGTATTTAAAAATTTTAATTATCCCAAACCTTATAGAAATTGATTTAAAAAAACTTACTTTGAAATTAATTAATGAAGCATAACCACAAATTATATTTTTTAAATGTAAAAATCTAGCTTGAATAAGAATTCTTGTTGAAATTATACGAATGAATCTTAAAGAAAGAAAGAGGAAAGAAAGAGATATCAAGCTTTCTCTCTTCTTTATTTTTCTTACCTCTTTTTTACTTCTTTCCTTCTGATCCTTAAAATGAAAATATTTCAAATTATTTTTGCAATATTTTCCTCATTAGAATAATTCAAATAAAAAGCATTAGAAATTTTCCTAATTTGAACAAGAAAGAAATATTTATATAATTTTATATTTACAAACACGGTAAACTCTCGGATAGAAATCAAAGAAATTAAATCTTGCAATGGATGTTAAAAACAATTTATCTTTTTCAATAAATAAACATATATTATACATATTTCGTAGAAAATAAATTTGTATCGGTCAGAATCGTTTGGTTGACTAATATGCGGTTGATTGTAAAAATTTCGTGTTTTCAAAACAAAATTGGTCAAAAGTAGATCACACTCGTTTGCTTCAAATAACCATAGTGGTTTTTTTTCTTCTTAATTTCACAAATTATTCAGATGGTTTTACCAAAAAATTTGTTGTCCGTAAAGTGATCATATTTTGAATTTTGTTAATACATTTTTAAATTACTTATTTCAATAGTATTGAGGAAGCTTTTGTAACTTTCGAAGAAAAATACACACTTTAAGTAGGGTCGATACGGGAAAGTGGGATAACGAAGTTAGTGTGATAAAAGAAAATTTGGAATAAAAAACGAATCAGTTATTCACTGTTTGAGTTATAGAATGAAGATTATATATTTTGTTATTTGTAGGAAACAGGTGCCTGTAATTAGTTGTAGTGTTACAGATTTAATCAATGAACTTTTGTTTTTCTTTTTCATTGTTAAATATGAGTGTTGGTAAACAGCATTTACATATATGCATTTGCACATACAAATAAATGTTTAATCAAGTTAGAAATAATTTATTTGGAAATAGGGAAGTTATTCATTATCACTGGAACTTCCATACAAAATTCAATCATTTTTGTTTATTTTCATTGATATTCTCATAAGTGACAAAACACTGAAAGACATCATACGTTATTAGAATCAGTCAATGCTTCATTAATAGTTACGAAAGGGATATCTTTTAAATTTTCGATTTTAGCGTTTCTTTTACACATATCAAAATTAGCCGTACTGACGAAAAATCTGGAATCTTTGACACACTACCAGAGAAAATGAAAAAATTTTCTTCATGCAAGTTTTTGATAATTAAGAAAGGGAAAGGCTACAAGTACACAAAAAAGTCTAGTCACAGCTTCTTTTCAGTGAATCATGACTCCATGTACAGTGTATAAGTTTTGTCCTTCCTCGAGAATAGTTTATATTAAACCTTGAAACAAGCCCAGTTTTAAGCTTGAATAAAGGCCCTTTTTCTGTGCAAAAAGTCCGAAGATAATTTTGGTTACTTTTGTAACGTGAATCTTCTTAAATATTTGAAATATCATTAATCAAAGCCTTCCTTTCTAATTTCGTATCATACTTACCCATATCGGCCACCTATGTTAAAAAGAGTTGAAATGTTATGATTACTGACAGTTTTCCACAAAAATAGCGGTTTTTAATGACCGATTATGTGAGTAAACTTTGCCATTTATAAAGATAAAGTTTCAAGAAACCATTTTCAAATCTATGTAAAAGCGATGGCTTGCAAAGATGAGAAAAATCGGCAAACATTAAGTGATTTAAATTTAAAGATCATACAATAAGGAAAGATTTTCATCATATGTAAAAATTACAAAAAATCCATAAAAAATTAAAATTCAACACAAACACCATAAATGTTCGAGAAAAAACTTTACACTAAAATTTGAGGACAAAACATTTTTTTTTAACTTCAGAAAGTCACATGACATCCCAGTGGAAACGAAATTTAAAAACGTAATTAGAACGTCCTAAAAACGTTCCTTGGACATACAAAGCATTCTAAAAATCGTTCTAAGTCAGGTCAAATAATGTTCTGAAAACGTACAATGTTCCAAACATATCCTTGAAACGTTTTTTAGACATTATCTGTTGAAGGAACGTTATTTGGTCTGACTTAGGACGTTTTTGAGCCTTTCTAATGAGGTTCTCAAACGTTTGTGCCCACTGGGATGGCACCTCCTCGCTTAGTTTAAGCATGTGGTTCTTAAAGTTTTGGTTTAAGTTGATATTCAGGTTTTACTTGTATTTTTTTTTTTATTAAAGCACACCAAATTTAATTTTATAATGTGGTGACAGTCTCAAATTTTAGAAAAACTTTTGAATAAACTGGATGCAGAATTATTTTGGAACACTTATATCATGCAGTGTTGTCCATTCAGGCGATATGTGAATTATAGATTCATTTTGTTACTATATCAGAATGTCCATCTGGCAGGAACAGCATACAAAGGATGGTTGAGTTAAGGAGGTAAGCTCGAGGTGGTTGAGGACTGGTCGACCATCTACTCGGAAACGGCAAGTGAACTATTGCATTTGATATCCACTCGAGTGAATGGAACACTGGAATTCCATGTGTGTTTGTTCTTGTCCATGAATATGGGTAATGCCCCGCTATCCTTCCGCCAAGTATGATAACATGGTATTTACGACTGGTTCGCGAATTCGTGTAATTTACAGGGACGTGGTTGACTTCCGTTTGCGGCGCTGATTCACGCCCGTTTGTCATTCTCTTTTTTTCATTGCAAACTAATCTCTACACAAACGGAAATTCCTGCAAAAAAATCATACCTTTTATTGTTTTTAAATAATTTTATAAATTGTTCTACAGAATGAAGCTAGATTTAGAGGATATCCATTAACTAAGTTACCAATTTGAGAGGGGGATACGTTCGCGTCGCGATAAACTAACATCTTCATCGCGGAAACGACAGTTATCGTTGATCAACATGAGAGTTGTAGAAGAACTTCCATGACGAAATAAATCGCAAAAATATTCTGTATATAAAAAAGCCTTACTGAAATAAACAAGAAGTTAGATTCCTCGGATGTACACCTACCGATTATTACGCTTTTTATAAACATGGTAGCATTTTCAATCTCCATATTCTGATTAGACGTTTTGACTTACACACATTACCGCTACATCTAGAACACTTTGACAACTCCAACATTCTCCAAATATGAAAATAATACGATATGCAATTACTGATTGGTTATTCTACTTTACATACATTTACCACTGCATCTAGAACTACTTAGCCCTTTGGTACTTAGGAATGGATATAGTGCATGACCGATAATAGACGTTTATTGCAAGCTAGATCTACCCCTACTTTAATATCACTCGCCCATATGTGAACCTGAATAAGGACAACGTAGATAAATACTGCCGATTATGAAGGAGAGATCAGTTAAGAAGTTTAGAAGTGATCATCAGTTTTAGTTTAAGTTTATAAATAATCTTCAGTTAACGACCAGTTCAGAAGCTTAGAACACATCATTAGTTTGAGTTCAGAAATCATCTTCAGTTAACAACTAGTTTAGAAGCTTACTATAACCAGCAAAAGTGAAACAATAGAAAAACCATAAAAACTCTAAACTCCGGACCAAAAAGTCGAACCGTCAACCATCTATCATCAAAAGTTTCCAGTATTTCCTAAACCTTTGAAAGTTGGCATTTGTGCAGATGTTTCGAAATCGAAGCTATATCAACAATGAAAAGGACACCTGTCACAAACAGAAGTACGAACACAAGTCAGAAGGGTTGACCTGACATCTCAACCTACTGACCAATATTCTTGCGATCATTTACCCACTGCAGGCCTTGTCCAGGGTCACGAGATCTGATAGCCTACACGTTCCGATCCAGCGAATGAGAGGATAGAAACTTTCGTCATAATTAATAAAATTTTAAGTACCAATTTTATTGACATCTCTTTATGACCTTCTCTGCATTCGTATAATTGTTTGCTAATTAGTCATCACTATTCAAGGTGGACTAAACGAAACAAGGAAACTTAATTCGAAGCTTGGTCAAGGATAGTCTCCAACCTGGTCACTAGATAGTTATCCTCATCCTAGATTTCTAGTTTTGTTTTGTTTAAATTAGATTTTTGACTCAAAATTAAACTTTTTTTAACGTAAATTTGATTATTTGGTAGACAATTAACTTGCTGTTAAAAAATAATATTTTTTGGCAGAAAATTCAACTGTTTGGTAGATAAATCGTCTTTTTGACTTCAAAATTCAACAATTTT
>CAKNWU010046984.1:0-11130 GCA_932072015.1 Andricus quercustozae
GATCCTTTCCATATGTGATTAACTAACTAAATTAGTGACGCATATCGATCATTTCAAAAATTTTCTAAAATCACTTTAGATCAAATTAAAAACTTGAACACCATACTCATCACATCGAAACGAACGATCACTCAATCGGGATGATCGTCTCGTCTCGATCGACTTTTTTCATTACAAATTCTTGATCTCCATTTAATTTCAGTTCCATCTAACTATGTTTTAAGCAAATCTCGATTTTGTCCAAAAATGATCGATATGCATCACTAAACTAAATAACTAATCACTTTTTAAAGGATCAGATAATTTTGAAAAAGGAAGTTTTAGCTCATGATGGAACGGTTCTGGTTATAATCGAATGACTCTGACGGTTTCATGCCTACATTGACTCTTAAATTTTGATATATTCTTCTTGTTGCCGAACTTTTAGATAATTGTAATAGTGTGTAAAATTATAGTTTTAATAGTTTTTGGAATTTGAAAAACATTTTAAGAGCCTGCCTATCTTTAAGAAAAAGGTAAAACTTAAATTAATGACAGTTTTGAGTTATTGCTGATTTTCGACATTTATGTACAATTACATTAATTTATTAATAAATTCAAGCATTAGAGTAAATTATAATGGGTGAATAATGATTTTTTTGCAGCCAGAAAGGCACAAGAAACCTAAATGAATACCATGCGTTTTGCCATCTCAATTTCAAAACTGCCCTGAGCATTGTTTGAAGGCAGCTAAGAACACATCGCAAAAAAGAAAGTTCCGAAATTTTGTAAAACGTAGTTTTGCTTAATTCTATATAATAAATTATTATGTTCTGTCTGCATGATAATTTCTATACTTTTATCGTAGTATATTGTTAAATAATTTAAATAATTATATTTAGTTAAATAAATTAACCTGGCATTTATTACTCCTATATACCCTCCTACTGTCTTTACTCCATATTTAATTTATATTTCCATCTTTTCATTCAATTTTTAAATAAATAAATAAGGAAAAGTACAGTAAAGTAATAGCCTTAATACTGATAATCTACTTAGCCGTTTAACGATCAATACAATATACTGAATATTAAAAATTACGATTTTCATAATTTCTTGTATATTTTTATTATAATATAATAATGCATTAAGATCATTCAAGTAATTACAAATAGAAATACTATTTTTTATATTATTATTTTAGAACATTTAGTTTATTTGTTTAAACGTTAAAGATGTAATCTTTATATTTTGACATTTTACCCTACCTGAAAATTAAAAACCTTAAAACTCGACGTTTCCAGTGTATGTAAGGTCTATTTTTTAATCTTAGATGTTTTTGATTTCTAGAAACAGTTTATCCTTGCTTGATTCAAGCTCAATGTTTTTAAATAATAATTTACAAACGTCCAAAATATTACAAGAACTGCGAAAAATACTAAATCTCCCATGATTCTAATCAGCTTTCATTCAAATGCAGGGTATAGCACTAATGGCGCCAGTGTTTCATTTTTTGCCCTTGGAGTCCATTTCATGCAAACTGAGGAAATTATAATGCGATCAGTGGTTAACATACTGGGCTTCACCAATAGGTCTGGGGTCAATTACTTAGAGTGAATAGTTAAGGGTTGTGGCACAATAGGCTTTATAGCTTGAGTGCAAGTGGGGCTCCATCGGGTCTCCACGCCTGCACATAAACTAAACTAAACTAAACTAAACTATGGGTCCCCAAAGGAAACCCCACCAGTGACAAATTGGAATTTTATGAAATATTGCGGTTTATTAACGCTTTTTGAAATTTCTTCATAAATAATCATCAATCGGTAACCTTAGATTACCCACTTATTTCTACACTAAGTTTTTATTGTTTCATCAATTTTAGTGTGTTTAAACATTTGTTTTTTTTCCAGTAAGTCGCGAAATGAACGTATTTTCTAGACGTTATGATCACTTTAATCAGTGATGACAAAAAAATAATTTGCTTAAATAATTTTACAATTATTTAAATAATAAATGTTTGTTCGAGTATATATTTTACCTAAAAATAAGCAGGAAAATCATTTTACCTCACCCGATTTTTGACAACGCGACTGTTGGTTCTCGCGCTTCAGGAATAAAACAAAAAAACTACGCATTCTATCAAAAAGTGATTGATCAAAAATTTGTAGATCTTTTTTAGGTGCATGATTATTATCTTTGTAAGTTTTTTTTATCTTCCATAGGTTTATAGCAAAATGGAGTTTTTTATTTTTTATTATTTTTTGTGCGATCCAAATTTGAATTTTTGATTTTTCGCAAAAATCTCTGATAATTTTTTTTTTATTGGAAAATGTCATTAGGATAAATTGTTTGTCTTTTTGAGTGCTACTAATAACCGTACATATAATTTTCCAAGATGGGAAAAAGTGGTCTGAAAAGTTTTCAAAATGTGCTCAATTTTTGAATTTTCACACAAAATAGCTGGTTAACAAACTCGTTCTTTCTTTTCAGGTCTTCAATAAGTGTGCCAAAGCACAGTCGAGTCTGATTAATCTTTCGAAAGCTATCGTGCCTACACGATACTAAAGTCTGCAGACTACAGACAGACAGACGGACAGACAGACACCTTCGTGAAAATCGTTTTTTCTGACTCAGGGGGCCTCAAAACGTCGCCATTTGATTGAATCAGCGAAAGACATTTTTCGCATAAAACCAATACTTTCTCATTGAGATGAGAATGTAAAAAAAATTTCAACTAAAAGAAGAGAAAATTAATTTTCCCATAAAAAAGACATATACGAACATTTTTAGACAATTACTTAAATTTTCAACCAAGAAGAATCATTTTCTACTAAAAAAAGAATAGTTTAATTTGCCACTAAAAAAAATTAAATTGTGTCCAACAAGCGAAGGTTTAATAAGGTAGTTCAATCTTTTGTTAAAGCTCCTTTGGCTTTAACGAACACATTCTCATCACGTACAAAAAGCTGACTTTTTTCCATATTAACTATAATATTCGGCTAATATTCCCTGAATATTAGCCGATTTCGCTCAAATTTGGAGATTTTTCGGGGTATTCGAAAAAACTGAAGAATAAGAGAAAAATAATTCGAAAAGTGAAAAATAAGGGCCACCCTAGTGGTTACTCATACACTATGTACAAATGCCTAATGTGGCATCCTATACTTTAATAATAATACATTCTTTTCAATATCATGACATTCACAGAACAATATGTTCTTGATAATGCAATTTTATTTTACATATGTAATTATGTTCGTAATCTTTCTTCGCCGGTCTTTAGGTTAGGTACGTAAACTAATTATCATAAATCTTGTGAAAATCTTGTTGTTTTACTATTAAAAAGTCTTTTGTTATTTGCTATTACAAGACAGATAAGAACTGTGACACATTAGGGAACATGGCAACCCAGGTATAAAAGTTATATATGTATAGTTTATATATAAGGTAAACGTCCCAGTAATCGTGACCTTAGTCCCAGTAATCGTTATGCCTATTTTCTTGCTTTTTATTTAATTTCAATTAATATAATTTCTATTTGCCTCTATAAAATGCTAAAAATAAGTGGGCTTTATCATTAAATGTTACTTTCAACACACTTTTTAACAATATATTCAAACTATAACCAAGTTCCACAATTACTGGGACCGTCACGATTACTGGGACATTTACCTTAGTGGACAAAACACTGATATTTTTCATTTTTTGTTTATAAAGAAATATGTATAAAACAAATGAAAAATATTATTGTCTTCTCCACTATATATAAACTATATATAACTTTTTCACAAGGGAGGTAACTTGATACAGGTGCACTACCGTTTTTTATTAATTCCAATATAATTTTGGCTATACACATATAGAGTAAACCTGAGATATCGAACTGCGTGCTCTATATTTTGCTTCTACAAAATCACTTATATAATTCTCTTGGTTTTTCTTCATACAGAATATTTAAATCTTTCATTATTTTAAAAGGGTTGTACAAACTAGCGACAATATTTTACTCAAATAACACAGGACCATAAAATCTAAACCCTTTCAAGGCGGACCAGACTAGGTGGGTCTTCTATTTCCGGGGTTGCTGAATTCGAATCCGTTATCCGTTTGGTCCCATCAGGTCAGAGTCAAGGTCAATTCAAGGTGAAAACAACCAAATTCATTGCTAACCAAGTAAGTCAGGGTTCTTGAAGGTTTTCGGAGTCGCTGAATTCGAATCCGTTGTCAAGGTCTGTTGAAGGTCAAAATTGCAAAATTCATCGCTAACGAACAAGTCAGAGTACCTATAGGTTTTCGGGGTCGCTCAATTCAAATTCGTTGTCCGTTTTGTCCCATCAGGTCAGGGTCAAGGTCAATTCAAAGTCAAACCTACAAAATGCATTGCTATCCAAATAAGTGAGGATTCTTATAGGTTTTTTGGGGTCGCTGAATTCGAATCCGTTGTCCGTTTGGTCCTATCAGGTCAGGGTCAAGGTGAGTTCAAGGTCAAACTTACCAAATTAATCGTTTACCAATAAAGTCAAGGTATCTATAGGTTTTCGGGGTCGCTGAATTTAATTGCGTTGTCTGTTTAGTTTGACCTTGAATTGACCTTAACCCTGGCCTGATGAGACCAAACGGACAAAGCACTTGAATTCGGCGACCCCGAAAACCTATAGGTACCCTGACTTAATTGGTAACTGATGAATTTTGTAAGTTTGACCTTGAACTGACCTTGTCCCTGACCTGATGGGACCAAACAGACAAAACAGACCTTGAATAAACCTTGAAGGCCTTGAATAAACTTAAACATTTTTTTATATCTTTTTGAATACTTATTTTAACAGAAGGTTATATTTTTATATAATTTAGGAAAATGTAAGACCTTTTTTCATTTTTCAATTGCTTGTTAACTGTTATTAAGTGTAAGGTGATGAAAGCTTAGAATACATTCTCACCTTGCGTGGGAGGGAGGGGGGTCAAAAATGGTTAAAAATGGCCCTTACGTAATTAATGAATGGCCCCTAAGCCCTACCATTTTTTTACACATCGTGTAAAATCGACAGGAGTTCACACGGGGTTAATAAAGTATTTTTTCCTGTGTTCAATGCACTGCCGCACATATCAGATGTAGGAAAATATCATTATTTTAATTCTAGATAAAAAATGAAAAAGTTTTCCATTAATATCCGTCACAGAGAGGGGATACTAAAACCTCAGAGGGTTTGTACTCTTCTGAAAATGATATATCGCATATAAGAAAGGTGCAGATAGAGTTATATTTCGACTTTCAGTATGAGGAGATTTCCCGTGAGGACCTAGTGAAAGGGGTAAGTTGAGGAGTTTTGCGCGTCCACACTCAATATGAGCCGTATTCCTGGCTGTTATTTCACTGGTACCATCTCGCGGTATTCGATATTCTACAGAGTGCAGCGAGACCCATTCAAGCCATTCTTAGAATGAGCGCATTGGTTTTAGCTGTGGGGAGAGAGATATTCCTAACATTCAGAGAAACGATGAGCTTTATGGCAACTTTGGTAGTGAAAGCTCCATGCTCCTATTTCTGCTCATTTTGCTCTCCTTCCCTCTGTGCTTTCATTCTTCGACGATACCGCCTAATTTTACTTCACCCTCGTTTAAAGCAATGGCTTCAATCAGTTGATTGCAGGAATGTTAAAGCCTAGGCTATCGTCTGAAGCATATCTCGAATTCAGTGATAACTATCGCCGATTTCCGGCTGCTCATGGATCATCAGGTAATTAGCTAGCTACTTAAGATAATAATGAACGAACTTTGGAATTAAAAAATGGTTTAAATTCGCCTATTATGTGAGAGGAGAGGAAAGTAGGCTTAATTGAATAGTAAGAATTTGAAACCCGTAATACGTCTTGAGGATCTATAATATCCAGTCGCCTACTATGACTCTTCGTAATTACACATTGTATAAGTTACCCTCGCATCCAACCAATAAAGGAGAGTTTTTTGTTCTTGTGCTGATCTGTAGCGAAGCAAATTCGTTTGGACGTATTTAGTCTCAATATTGAGCTGTATATCTGGATTGGAAAATTTCTGTATGCTGTTTTATCATTAATCTATTTTAATAATCCTTAATATTAAGAATCGAGTGTACGAAGGAGCATTGCCCGTTTACTGTTGCAATAAATAAATATATTAGTATATGAAATTACAAAAAGAAAATTATCATGTAACTTAATCCTCCGCCGTATCTGTTTAGCTCCCTCTACCTCATTCTCCCTATTTGCGCAACCCACACTCCTCTCTGAATCGCGCTGTCTCTCTACAGGCATTTTACTTTTCGTAGCTCATTCTCTTACACTCTCTAGATGGAGGTAATTTAAATTTCTAGACGTCATGATAGAACTTTAGCTTCAACGTAAGGAGAAGGAACAATATCAGTACAGAGTTTAAAGTACGCAGGCTATCAATATATATTTTATAAGCAATTATCGAAATGTTTCATCAACTACCAGATTACCTGAAGAATCTGAAAGATCTAGAAGTATTCCGTAGAAATGTATTTAATGAAATAAAAATAAAGAAGACAATAAAGCCTGGTGCGGTTGGCTCATGCCAACCACCGCACGGAGAAAAATGGCCGTCAGCCTGAACATCTAGAGTGTTAGACTGACTATATTTCAGTTTTAACTATGGGACATCCCCCTAGATGGTCTAGCGTACGATCCATGGTGTGTCAAAATTTTACAGTTAGCTTTACTATCCCAGAGTGTAGCGTTTACGATCCTGGAGTTTAAAACTGATTATCTCAGGAATTTTAATTTGATTATTCTGGAATGTTAACTTAATCATATCAGGGGGTTAACTTTATTATCTTTTGTCCTCCTTCTACCTACATATATATTCCTTAGAGTAAGAGAGACAAGAGAGAAATTAAATTAATAAATGAAACCTGAAAAACATGAAAATGTATATAAAATCGATCAATTTTGAAAGCATCTTTATTATTTTTGAAGAGTAGGATGACTTGAGTAATGATTGTATATGTATCAAAACTTGGACACCATAATACTTTGAGCGCGAGAGGCTAAGGAAACGGCGCCACTGCACTGAATTAAAACATTAATAGTAGAAAATTTAGAAAACAATATAAATGTGTATCACTAATCTCGCAAGTCTTGTTTCTTTCTCAAAGAATTACGAAATGCTGAGCACATTTTCGGTCGAAAATGTTGAGAATACGCACTAATTAATGAGTGACGCCTTTGTCCTTAATCCCTCGGAAGTATCGAATTTGACGTTCAAAATCAGAACGAAAACCACTCAACCCACTCTCAAACATGTTCTCCACATTATATTCACTCTCGACACATGTTTGAAGTACCAACAGATGGTTTAAACTAATTAAAAGTGGTGTGAAACACGGCAAACGTGACACCGAACGTCAGCCGCTCCAAAAATGCGTTTCGGGTGTCGAGTTTGTTCGCTCGGCGTTCGGTAGAGGTCGTGACACAGCCACTTCTATTTGACATTCTGGAGTGTCCATTGACATTCTGGAGTGTCAATTTGACTATACTGATAGTGAGTCTGAATCACCTGTGGTTGTTCAAACAGACTATAAAATTATGGTCTGCCTGATAATGAAGAAAAAGTTGTGGATGGTACTTGAGATTATCTAGATTATCAAACTGACCATCTAAATTTTTAAACTTCAAGTTTGACTATCCATTTTTCTCCCTGCGGTAAGTCACATTGCGGGAAGTCACATTGTCACAAAGTCACCTTCGCCTCGAGCCACAATGTGGCGGCCCTAATTTGTAAAGATTTAATGTCCACAAAAAATTGGCAAAATTTCGGGAAGTCTCGCCTGTGATTAGGCGTGAAAATAATGTAGATAACATCCCGAAATATTCCCAATGTCTGATAGGGGCGGGCAGACATCGTTGTAATTGGTCACAGAAATAATTTAAGTCACACCACTAATTTTTTCTAACTTTTGGTAGACTTACAATTTTTCCGAATGAGATATGCCTCAATACGACTTGCCATAAATGTGACTTGCCAAAAATGTGACTCGCCGCATATGTGACTTGTCGCAATTTTGCCAATTGGTTGTGGACTTTAAATTTTTCCAATGTGAGAGATCCCGCGAATTCGACTTATCGCCAATGTGACTTGCCGGTGCTTGATATGATCCGGACCCGATTGGTTGGATTTTTGCATTGATCGATTCAGACGAAGATCTGATCAGCTACTAGTTTTTGGTTTCAGTTGTGGACTGACTGCATTATTGTTTATCTCGGTTGAAGACCGAAATGGTTTCTGAAACCTGAGCCTCTGAGCGGATAGTTGGCAGCACATTCCTTCTCGGTGATATTATTTTCCTTTATGACGCGCTTGAAGTTTCATTGATTCGCCAGACCGATATAGAAATTGACATTTTTGAGGCGCGGTCGGTAAGTTTCGGCATTTATTGTTAATTGTCGAAAAAGACATTTTTCTAAACGCAGTACATACCTGTGAAGTATTTTGAAAGGCGTATGACTGGTCTTTTTACACATAGTTGTGTTTAGATTTTGTTCTAGCTTGAGAAAATCCTCATCCCAAAGGCATAACTTTAAATCTGAGAAGCTTGTCCGTAACCCTGGTACAATAGTTGGATACAGTGTCCCGACTACTGTGGTCTGCGATCGGCTCCGGATGTCGTCTCAAATTTAGCGTTCGTTTAATTTCATGTTCAAAACTTTCAAGCGTTCCGAACCGCTCTACAAATTCTTTTACCTTTCGAATCAGCTACTTTTTTTATGTCTCGAACGTGTGAGTCCAAGAAATTTGTTCAGCATTTTAAAGCAAGGTAAGCGATCGAAATGAAACTTTATAAATTTGTAGTACATATTGATACTAATACATACCAAAAGTATCACGTCAAAATAATTGTCTATTCAAAAGTTGTTCCGTTTTGAAGTACGTCGATATCTCGAGAACGGTTAATCGTAAGCAGGTTTTCTTTTTTTTTTAGAAAAATTCAGTGAAACGTGACGAATATAAGGAGTTCTAAGCATTATTGCGATACTATTTAAACTATTAATTGAATATTTTGAAATAATTTGAGTGCAGCAAGGAATTCTGAGTCCTATCATTTGTGCACCCAGCGAGAATCGTTGACAGATTTGTTAAAAATTTGTTTGCTGCGCTTGATATTTCTTCAAGTAGACATCGATTAAACAGGACCACAAAATCTAAACCCTTGCAACACGGACCACACTAGGTGGGTCTTATATTTTCGGGGTCGCTGAATTCGAATCCGTTGTCCATTTGGTCCCATCACGTCAAGGTCAAGGTCAATTCAAGGTCAAACTTACAAAATTCATCGCTAACCAATTAAGTCTGGGTACATCTAGGTTTTCGGGGTCGCTGAATTCAAATCCCTTGTTTGTTTGGTTTGACCTTAAATTGCCCTTGACCCTGACCTGATGAGACCAAACGGACAACGGATTTGAATTCAGCGACCCCGAAACCTTTAGGTACCCTGCGTTAATTGGTTAGCGATGAAATTTGTAAGTTTGACCTTAAACTGACCTTGACCCTGACCTGATGGGACCAAAGGAACAACAAATTCGAATTCAGCGACCCCGAAAACCTATAGGAGTCCTGACTTATTTGGTTAGCGATGAATTTGGTAGGTTTTACCTTGAATTTACCTTGAACCTGACCTGATGGGAGCAAACGGACAACGGATTTCAATTTCGCGACCCCTGAAACCTACACGTACACTGACTTAATTGGTTAGCAATGAATTTTGTAAGTTTGACCTTGAACTGACCTTGACAACTGATTCGAATTCAGCGACCCCGAAAACTTATAGGTACACTGACTTATTTCATTAGCGATACGTTTTGTAGTTTTGACCTTGAATTGACCTTGACCCTGACATGATGGGACCAAACGGACAACATTTTTGAATTCAGCGACCCCGAAAACCTATAGATACCCTGACTGAATTGGTTAGCGATGAATTTGGTAAGTTTGACCTTGAACTGACCTTGACAATGACCTGATGGAACCAAACGGACAAGGGATTCGAATTCAGCGACCCCGAAAATATAAGACCCACCTAGTCTGGTCCGTGTTGCAAGGGTTTAGATTTTGTGGTCCTGTGTTATATGAGTTTCCCTAAAAATTTTTTTTTTTATAAAAATGTTAAAGCGAACACGCTCTAGAGTATTTAAAATTTAGAACCAATCGAGTTAGGCTGCCGCTCAAAAGTTAGATTGAATTATTTAAAAAATTCGTGTAATTGGTTATAAATTAATATTAATACATATTTGTTACCACGAGACGAAGAGGCAAAAGGTTTGAGGTGGTCGAGATGAATGCTTATTTTCAGAAAGTAATAATGTTCACTAATTTTCTTCCTCTAACCGGAACTCAGAGTTGGGTGCACTGTGGCATTCCAATAATCTATAATAATTTGAAAATCATTGATTAAATATTATAGAACTTAAAAATTTGTTTGAAAATATTATTCAGAAAAAACAGGGTCTAAATTCACGTTAAGTAAAACTGTTTATTGCGATTATTTTAACTATCATGTTGGCTTCAATTTTAAATTACCTAGAACTGACGTGTGCAACACTTGCTATAAAAATGAAACAGACGGAGAGGTAAATGAAGAAGTAATTAATCACAAGAAAAATGCTGACATTTATTTGAAATTAAAGAAGCAATTACTGTCTGAAAATAGCAATCTATGCTGTGAATTAAATTTTACACAGAATTTGCCATTACCAAAATTACCCGTGTCCGTGTTCTCTATTCTCGAGGGAATTGCAAAGAAGAGTGCAAACACTGTTTGCAGTTTTATTCAAAACAGGATATTAAAAGAATTTGATAAAGACAAATTCAACAGCATAACTCTATTTTCAGATTCATATCCTGGATAAAATAAACATTACAGTGTTTTTTTTCGTTTTATTGCAAATTTACTTGCAGAGTGTAATAAAATATGTGTTTCCAGTTCGAGGACATTGCTATTGCCATTGTGATAGGAATTTTGAAAAATATTCACACAAGTTAAAAAGATTAGGACGAATTAAAGCTGAAGCTTAATATGTGGAAATTATTCGTAATGCTAATTATTCTTCATTCACAATGGTTCAAAAAAAGCTCCAAAGGCAACATACAAAAGCCAAAAAA
>CAKNWU010046990.1:0-10845 GCA_932072015.1 Andricus quercustozae
TCCTGGTCAGCGAAAAGCGCGTCGATAATTCAGTGGTGTAAAAAAGGAGAAAAGGTCGAGGGATTTTTTTCGCCTGCCCGGGTTCGTCTCGCATCAGCGGT
Organism: Andricus quercustozae; assembly: GCA_932072015.1. NCBI lineage: Eukaryota > Metazoa > Arthropoda > Insecta > Hymenoptera > Cynipidae > Andricus > Andricus quercustozae. The sequence continues at coordinate 102 of CAKNWU010046990.1, forward strand.
CCCGACCTGATCAAAGTTAAGTAGACGCGCCCCTACTAGTCGCTGCTGGCAAGAAGACCTCTTTGAAGCTGCGTTGCGGTTTCTCTGTGCCCCAACCTCCTCCCCTACCTCCTTTTCTCTTGTTCATCGCGCGTCTCGCCCTCGACGTGGCCCCCACCAACAACAAACCCGCGTTCTCGAAGATCGTCCACTGTTGTAATTACCTCGTTTACCCCGATGGATTTTACGTCCTTCTTGAAAAAATCTCGGCCAAAAAAACACAGAGTGGAGTTTAAGTCATCTCTTGGACGGAAAGGAAGCCTTTTCCATTACGGGTGGGTTCTCTTCCTCGAGGAGATATCTTCCAGGTAGTGAGATAGTAGATAGGACCCATCTCGGCCTCTATCTGGTAGTTTCTACCTTGACTTCTCAGATACTCAAGTAAAAACTAAAAAATTTATAAATACATTTTACACCCGATTCTATATTCTCCTTTTATATTTGAATTATTTTTAATGTGTCTCTTTTCCTCTGCTGCCAATGTCTTTATTATCCCTCTATCCTACATTTTCTTTCCTAATACAATTCCTCTCTTCCTATTTTTTCTTCCTTTTTCTCTACTTATTTCCAAACTTATTTCCTCCTTCTTCATCGTGGTACTCTACTAAGTTTTCATTTCCTTTCATTACAGTTCCTTATTTTCTTTGAATCTTAACTTTACTTTTCCTCTTACCTACCCTATTTCTAAATAAAGAATCCGAGCAATCCACCTCCTACCTTATTTTTATCCTTTTTCACTTCCCATTTTTCTTCCTTTCTCCTCTTCATCTCGAGCAGTCCCAATCCGATTATGGACCGCCAAACTCGAACAGGAGTTATAAGTGAGCATAGTGCGAAATGATTGTGCGAGCGTTGGTGGGTGCAATTTTCTCTCTGTCTCACCCCACTGACCAATTCTGATTTCGAACGCTGGATCGGACAAGATCATGCACTCACGTACAACTCACGTGCACGTCTGCGTAATACCAGAGATCCAGTGATCGATCGCGTCCGATCGAGGGGCGATCGATTGCTGGATCCATGTTGTTTTTGCCCTTCGCCATTATTTCTTCTTTTGTTTTACGCCTCGCTTCGCCTGAAATAGAGGATGCTGCTGACTGAAAGTGAAACTGAATCCAATCCAGGATCCGTTCCTCTCTTTCTCATTCTGCCTCTCTGGTGTTACATCCCTGTTACTCCATCCTATTCGCACTTCTCTTCCATTCCTTTAGACGTTAGGTAAAATGTTGTACCTATCTTTTATATTATTTCAGTCGATATCAGCAAATTAAAATTCTACTTCAATTATTTAATTGTATACTATATTCTGGCTTGAGAAAGATAATTTCGTCTTCATGTTTTCAATGAAAATTACAATAAAAAAACCCTTCAGTTTCTTCTAGAGGTTTGATCTCTTTTTAATTTTTTAAGATTTGGCATTTCTTCTATCAGAAAGAAAGTCTTAAGGTGGTATCAGTGAAAATTATTTCCCAGCTTTCTCAGCCGAATGCTTAAACTGAAGACTTACAAGTGCCTGAAAAAAACATCTCCCAAGAAAGTCGAGATGCCGCGGCACTCCTGAAGGTAGAACGACCTCGAGCGAAGGCTTCGGGTGAGAAAAAAAGGGAAGTGAGCATTATTCCTGTCTCTTATAATATAACCGTGTCCGTTCCTTGTCTTCTCTCGATTCTCATCTTGAGTCGTGATCGGGGTAATGAGCCCTGGCAGTGGTAGCAGACCCAGTGCACAAATGCTTCACGAGGCAGACAAGGAGCAAGCATAATCAGGGAGAAGCAAAGAAGATTTCTGAGACAAAGAGAGAGGGAAACAAACAGGACTATAGGGGACAGAAGAGAGGAAAAGAGGGACAGATCAGGAAGACAAGAGGATAATACGAAGTGAGGAGAGAAGCGAGAAGCCGCTCTGATGGTACCACTCTGGAAGGGGTAAGGACGTTGATTATGGGGTGTCAAACAATCACACTGATTGTACATTCTGTGCTGACTCCTTCTGTCTGCTTCTACGTCTACCTTGCATCTTCTATATGGACCGAATCTTCTTTAATCTTTCTTCATCATTTTTTTTTCTACCTAAAATAGATGGTGCTAAAAGTATCTTGTTTAACCGATTACTGATTCTGCTATCCAATAACTTGTTGATAAGCGTTAAGTTCTCGGATCTAGATGATTAAAGAAAGGATTTGATGGCATATAAGAAGAATAAAATACAGATCACTATCATTTAGGAAGAGATTTTTAATGTTACAATCATATTTGTATCTTTAAAACGCAAGCAAAGTTTTTTCTAAAGGGTGCCTTAAATTCCTCTAAATGCAGTTCCTTTCGATGGGTCTTTAGAATGAGAGTCGAACCTTTTTACTTTTCAACAAATCTAGATCTTTCCATAACGTATTTACATAAGAATATTTCCTAAATTGTTCCTTAGGAAACATATCTTAAATCTCTTCATCTTCAAACAAACTGCCTTACAATAATCCTAAAAACATTTCTTCAGAAAAATATGTTCAACAATAAAGGTAAAACTTCTTTCAAGCAGAATTTGTTTACAGATAAATGAATCCCAAATTATGGACAAGAAGTAATTCTTTCAAGAGACAATTACATCTCTAGACAAGCAGAATCCATCTTTAATACCATTCCCTCTCTCAAATCTCCTTTCTCCAGAGAGAAGGTAGCGAATCGTCGAACCTGAAGGTGCAGAAATGATGGATGATCGCAGGAGACTGGAGAATGATGGAGAAGGGAAGTAGAGAGAGCGCCAGGTCTCTTTACCTATTTACCAAGCCTCAGCCAGCTACTTACCTACCCGTACTAAAAAGATGAAATGGTGGTGGTAAAGATGGCGGTCTAAGACTCTAAGGGGCTGTTTTCGCCTTTCCCACGTGCCATACCTCTTATACCAGCTAAGAGTAATGTGGCTTCTTCTCCTTCCTCCTCCTACGCCTCCAGTTTACCTTTTTTTCCTCCTTCAATTTGTCCCTCGCTCTCTTACCGCGGATTTTACATCTGAGATTCTCCTTACTGGAACTGCGCAACGCACAATGCGAACTTCGCTTAGTTTTCTTGGTTGATGTTTTCTTGTCTCTAGAGGACCATCCGGGTTTGCATTTTTAGCTCGGAAATTGTTGGACAAAATTAGAGTCGGGAAGGTTGATGTTTGAGATGAATGAAGGAAAGATAACTAGCACTTTTAGGCTCTGAAGGAAAGAAATGGAAAGATGTGATCATAAAAAGACTGGTATCATTCTGAATTTTTTTAGAGGAACATTAGAACTGTTAGAACATTGCACTTATACATGATAAGGCTTCGAATTACCCTGAAATTGTATATTGTATAATATTCGTTTCAAAAAATTGTCTAAACTCAAGGGATATTATAATTTATGATGATTAATTTATGTTGAAACTTCCGTATTTCATGTGGATAATATTTTATATTTTGTTCCCAAGGAAATTTCTTAAACTACTGATTCTTACGATTAACATTACATTTTTTTATCTTCTTCAACATATTTTTTTTTAATATTCTTCCCTTTATGATGGAAAATACTTTGAAACATTTAGTATTTTAACTATAACTTAATATTATTCTCAAACATTATTTGATGTATTTATTTAAAAGTATATTGTGTGGAAGATAATGAACTTTTCGTCAATTGTATTTTTGTTTCGTTTAAAGGAACATCCTACATAATAATTGTTTAACGAAATTCCAATTCAGCCAATCAGCCAGTCATTTAACATCGTTTTTTTATCAATTAGCAATTGACATCATTTTCATTTTCCTGATTTTCATTATTTCAAATTTCCATTGATCTGTTTCCCAATGTTACCATACATTTAATTTGCCCAAATACTTTCCATAATTTTCCTTTCGCCGATTTTTCATTAAATTAACATTCATTTGTCCAAAGAGACATTGATTTGTCCAAATGACAAGGGCGCTGCTGTTCCTAATACTATTTATATGGGATTTTCAAACTTCCAAGCTTTACCACACGAGATGGCACCGTATTTTTATTTCGTCCTACCGAGATAGCATCTTCTTGTTATTTGGACACATCGATATCTATCATAATAATTTGTATATATGACTGAATATTACCCAATTGGAATCCTACATTAAAATTTAGAGCCATCACTATTAAGCCTAACGTCTTTTTTAACAGATTAAGTTCAGTTCAAACAAAAATTTCGTCAAAGAGATACTAGCGGAAAGATAGTTCTTACAGAGGAATATTATAGCTCAGCTGACAGTCTTATAAACTGGAACTTAGGTCAAGCAACAATGTGGAAAATTATGCAACTGAAAATTGGGATTTATAGTTCCGTTAAATATATAATAGGTTAAAGTAAAATACAATTTTGTAAAACAAAGGACAAAAGAAAATGTTGAAATATGGTCATTCGGCCAAAAGAAAAATAGGACAAATAATATCTATTTTTTTAATTCTAAAAAGTAATATTCAATTGTTTTTCTCAAAAATTGTTTTCTACTGAGTATCGGCAGTCATCAATGAATGCGTTAGAAAATGTTTGTTCTTTAAATTATGCGACAATCATATTGTATAGTTATATTCTGGTTTGTTAAAAAATCCAGTTTAATAATCACAAAATTCTAAAGATCATTCTTTTCTATTTTATGGTTTCTATTTAATAGTTTATATTTATTAGTTTATATTGAGTAGTTTCTATATAATTGTTAGATTTAAGCAGTGCTATTGAATATTTCTATTTGATTAAATAATATTTGGTTAGGGAAATATTGTAATCTTAAAGAGTATCATTACTTTTGTAGTGTTTGAGACTCTTGATGCAGGGAATAGAATTCGAACACACACACGTTAATAACCTCGTGATAGGTTATGATAGGGGTTGTTGAGTCGCAAGGGTGTCGCAATACGAGTGCGTATGACACTTTCCTAATTACATCACGACCCTCTTTAAGAAAGTAACCCTTATTCTACTACTTATACGCTACTACTGTTCTTGAAACAACTTTGATTTAATGAAACCATTTAAAGTTATAATTCCAATAAGAAAAAAAATTGCAAAAAAATAATTAAATAATTTTCATAAATAAATATGAAATAATTTAATGAACTATTAAAAATATTTATCAATAATACTTTCCAAAAATCACAAATCGAATATGCAATATAGATTGAGTTCGAAGTGTTTGTAACAATTCTAAAGATACATGCCTTCCGTAAACTTATAAAATTCGAATGCAGATTATAATGACCATATTGGATTAGCAACATTATCCACGAATCATACCAAGGGGGATAATTATGTCCCCCTTTTTTCTTGTAGAAAAGTAAAGTTTGAGCGAGTCTAGTCATAAACGAGTCTTCGATGCCTGCTAAAATGACAAACGCGACCGCAGAACTTAATTAAACTCGTAAATCCGTCGGCACCGTCGTCTACCACGACTGTTGTTGTTGCTGCTGCTTCTCTTGATACTTATTTACTTCGGTGTCGTAGTATAAAGTCAGCAACCAATAGAAAAGCCAGGTCGAGACTCGTACTTTGAATCTACTTGCTTGGGCTTAGGTATAGTTTTACCTCCAGAGTCGCTTAATATCATCCGACTTATTATGAAACTACACTCTCACCGATTTTGCTGGAATGCGCTTTATACAATCGTGGACATTCACAACGAAAGTTTAACTATTTTACGTAAAAGATGATAAGACTCTTTTTTTAATATTATGAAATTTTTAAAACCTTTAAAAGATTGTTCTCTTTAAAAGCACTATTTTGAGTAGTTCTTGGTTAAAAATATGTGTTTTTCTACTTTCAAACGAATACAAAAATTGGAATCGATTGAAAAATAGCGCAGTTATGGATTAATATATACATGCACCCACCAAAACACGGGTTTCTGACCATGAAATCAGATTTTCTGGGTGTATGAGAAATTTCGCATAGGACATTTTCTTTAGTTCCACCAGACCTACAATGTCTACTACGTCTCGTGAAAAGAATATTGAGATATTTTTGTAATACACTGTTCCTTGCACGTATATCCCAAAACAGTACATATTTTTAATGAAATTGTTGCAATAAATTAATAGCCTACACAGTTTGAAAAGACTGGGCCTTTTTGAAATATGAATCCTATTCGAAATTGTGAAACTTTTGACCAAAATTAAGTGTGAATTTCCAGTACTTATTTTGTCCGACTAGATTGATGCCGAAGCGGAACGTCTTTTGAAAGTTGGTACTTTGGTTCTTGTTTGATTTAGCCGTACTTTTCTAGGACATAAGGCCAACAAGTACTTGAAAAAAAGTTTGAATAATGGCAGGTCGGCTTTTTAAATTTTTTTTTAAAATGAATGAAAATTTGTGAAAATTTAAGAAGAAAATGAAGTTGGTATTTTCTAGTACTTTTTCCGACAAAGGTCGTCAGCAGGAAGTACTTTGAACTTTTTTGGCACTTTAGCCTAATTTCAGCACTAATCTTTTTGGCTCACAAATTCGATGTGTATTTGGGACCTTGTGTTCTCACTAAATAGATGTTTTATTTATTTACAATATTTAGTCTCAGATTCAATTTATTGGTACTTTGATACAATTTAATATAAATGAAAATTGGAAGATGGAACACGACAAGAAACTGAAGACGTTTTTCTAATAAATGTATTTTTTTATCGTTCCACTTATCGCATATCCTGGCACAACATCCTTAGGGTGTAATGTGACGGACATCTTAAGGAAACCCATGACCACTTAGTTAGACCGCGATAATAATTAGACCTCCTTCAGTATTTCTACGTATTTACTCAAAATTAAGTAGACAGAACGGATGCATGGGTTTAATGCCATTATATTATTTACTCTGCCAAATAATAATATTAATTATTTAAAAATATATATTCGCGAGGAGAGAAAAGTTAAAATGAAGTCAATTTGAAACATTTTTCCAAAATAGAAATGGGATAGGTCACTTAACCATTCAAAATGTTTGAGAAACCTAAATCTAGAAAAATATATTACTCCCTTTTTCCATTCCTGAGACAAGCACGAGTGCATCGAATACGGAATCATTGAAAGAGGAGAGAAAAGGCGGAGGCCTTCCGATCAGAAGATTGAATCGATCAAATCGAATCGATCGCCTTCTCGTTTTTCCCACGATGACAACATTGTTTTCAGGCCATTGCACAGGGACTCTTCCGCTTTTCTGTATTTTCCCACACTACACGAAATTCGATTTTAAATCGCATTTCCGCTTTTACAAAATTGAGAAAAACCAAAAACGGAAATTTCGAATGAACACTTGGTTACATGAGTTTATCATTCGATCAGCTAAGCGTACTTGTTATTGATAAAAAAAGCAAAATACGAATGTTTATTCGACTGTTCTTTAACTTTAAATTACAAAATATTCCCAAGTTTAGGTTATGTAATAAGAATGTATCTGATCTGAAAATAATATTGAATAGCTGAAAATAATTTTAACTTGGAAAGATAAAGATTGAATAAATTAACAATAAATAAGAATCAAAAACAGAACAAAATTAAAGTTCGCTACTGGACAAATTATTATGAGATTCGATCAGGGTCAATCTGGAAGAATTGTAGGAAGAATCGAATTGGAAGAGTAGAGCGAGAAAGCTGTTCGCAATCGAGAAGATCGGGAATCATCATCGGCATCCTACCGAAACATCACCCGATGTGCAAGAACAATCTCGAAAATTCACGCGTATTGAAAAAAATTTCGCTCTGATTCAGAAACTTAATCTAACAATTGCCCAAGAAAAATAGCATAAAAACAAATTAGCGAGACAAAATGAGATTATTGAAATGTAAACAAGTTGAGAAATAAGTTAACTAAATATGTTTAACTGTATCAATTTTTTTTTAAAAATCAACACAAAAAATAAGGCAAATTTCAGAAAGAAAATATCCAAACATTATCAAATAATCAACTACTTTGCCATTTTCAAGTATTTTCGAAATACAAGATGCTGAAATAAATGTACAACACAAAATTGGACCGGAGGTGATGGAAAGGGCAGGGATTAACTTTAAAAATGTGCTATTAATGGCAAAGCATTATAAATACACATAGTTGTTATTCTTATCCATAGCGGCTATAAAAATATTATTGAAGCATCACTTTTAAAATCTTTAGTTTCCGAATTAGCAATCATTCACTGTTATACGCGGTTAAAGTATGCAATTCTGATATTTCTCGTAGATTTTTAAATATTTATATATATTCCGTTAATATTCCTATGTATTTCCAGATATTCTTGATATTCCTAAGTATTTCCATATATTCCTAAGTATTTAGAAATATTTCCAAATATTCTCATATATTTTAAAATATTTCTCGTTGATTCAAATGATTTAAACACGATCTTATGACTCCGTGACGGGAATTAACATCATCATGCATCATATTCTTGAATTCCCGAATCTCTTCCCTCCATTTTTCACGACTAGAATTATACTAATGAAAGTCTAAGGGAGATTTTACCTTTCGAATCTGGACCCTTGGATCCGCTCCTGCTTGACACCTTACCATTAGTAGCAGCGCAGCCGTAGACCTAAATTAGGCTCAAATTGCTAAGAAGACATGAATAATGGTACATGTGTCCTTTGGTACCTAAAAACTCTTTTAGAATGGAGTCGAAAATATTTTTCAACATTTGGAAAAAGCTGGAAATTTCCCTTTTCGGGAATTCGACATTTTTTAAATAATTAAGATAATTAACTTTTCCTTTTTCATACTTGAGAGGAGTTTCTTAAGTTTTCTACAAAAATGTGCCCAGGCATTTTTGGAGATTTTAAACCGTTTTTTGAGTAGAGGAGATCACGCTACAGTAGATAATGATCCTACAGTAGATAAGTATTCATTTAAAAGACTAGTGTATGTAAAATAATTAATTTTATGTTATTAATAGTTAAGAGACGATACGTTTTAATATGTTAAAATTATAATTTATTATTTCACTTATATTTGTGCGTATAATTAATGAGTATGTATTGTAGGATCATTATCTACTGTAGGGTGGTCTCCCCTATTTCAATAAATATGAATTTGTTCCACCAAAATATTTGTTTTAATTTCTGACTCCTAAAGTAGTTTTGAACTATTACTTAGTTCTAACAAACCGCGGAAGGAACATCTTAAAAGAAGCGACCGCCTTCGAGAAAACCCTTCTCAAATGTACAGCGCGTCCTTCAAAACCGAAATATTGGCACACAAAGAGTTGCATAACTTTTTAATTTTTTAATTTAAAAAACAAGAAAGTGCTTTCGAACCATGAATCGTGAATAGAACAAACGAAAAACAGGAAGAAAAATTAATAAATTACCAAGCATGTATTTTGACCCACATCTACATTGAACTGGACCTTAACCCTCTACAGAGATATGAGTTAGGTCAAGACAATAAATTTAAGCCAATAGTATCTTTTAATTAGCGCCAAACTAATCAAAGAAGTGATTACCTCTCTTGTAAACTTATAAGCATATTTAAGTCGTTAATCATAAATTTCAGAGCTGTTGGGAATCCTATTTCGCATATTATTATCCATAAACTGTGAAAAGAGTAAAGGGATCTGTTTTCGTGGCAAAATGGCGCCAGCAAGTAGCCGTAAAGCACGTATGAATGTGGGAGTGTCTGTATGCATTTATAATATGCATGTACATTGTACGTACTCGTACATATATGCAAACCTCGGCCACGTAATAACGAGTCGCTCGTCTCATTCTCCATTCGTCTCGCGCTTCTTCCCCCGTTACTTTGCTAAACCGTAAACGACATTGCACTTTGCGGCAGTATTAAAGGCTGCCACATTCGCCTGATCGTGAGAAACCCACGGCGCAAGCCGAGAAAAGGTTCTGATGCCAACCCTTTTGCCAGAGTATAAGATTATACTTGTATCACTGGTACCTGCTAGCTGCGTAATTGCGGAAAATCATAGTTCCCACTAACCTCCACGTTAATATCTCGTTCAGAGACTAATGCTAGTAAACCTACACTTTCAGCATCTTATATAGCTGATACTCTCAAAAAGATTCAGTAGTCAACCTTCAGTTGATTTTACAAAATGAATAATGATCAGCTCGTTGAATAATTTTTCGAAGCAGTAGGTTATACATAAATATTTTTTACTCGCCCCACCCCCGTCAACATCTCTCTCACCACTGCCACTATGCGCCTCTCAACACTCACCCTCTACCCCTCACCTATTTTCCATATATCCCACAAGTATCAGCGCCTCACCCCCTCAATGCTCCTCTTTGGTCCTTAACAATCTTTCATATATTCCCCACCCCTTAGTCCCTCTCGGCCTATATGTCCCTCGCCATAGGAACATTTTCTCCACCCCTACCCATCGTTCCTTTTTCCATTCTCTCCTTACCCAATCATTTATATATCCCCTTCCCCGCATCAGAGCATTATTCCTATTCCTCTTAACACTTTCCCTCCCAATATATACATCCCTCCGCCTAGTATCAGCCCCAAACACTCTCTCAATACTCCTTCTCGGCCCTTAACAATATGTTATATATTCAACCATACTCTCCTTGCGTCCTCAAGTATATATCCCCCTCCTCACATCTCCGCCTCTATCCCAATTAACAGTCTCCCTCTCCCATATATTCCGCATCACCCGCACCTCAGCTCCTCACAATCTCAAGGCACCCCATATGCCCCCCACGTTCTTTCATATTTTACGCCGCAA